>JXXA01000965.1:0-13365 GCA_000956255.1 Anopheles punctulatus | reverse complement strand
GAAATGAAATGCGGCAAACGCTTCCATACATTAGCTTGTGAAGTTTTAAAAAATGAATTGAAACAATCTGTTATTACATGCACTAAATGTAAAAAGAATCTTTTTAATTTTTGATAATTTAATTTATTTGTTTTTGTTTTATGTTCTTCTGACATTTAAATAATCGTATGTTTCAAAAATGTTTTCCAATTGATTGTTAAGAGAATTGAAAGCTTTTATGATCCATGAAGGACTATAACTATTATTATTTCTCAGCAGATTTATGTGGTTCATTTCATTTTATCTAACTCAGGTGACATCACGAATTAAGTCGCGTGGTTCTACTTTTACGCTGCACAAGGTTTTTCCCTTCATCATAGTACCTTCTTTTTCAGTACTTCATTTTCGACGTTATGTTTGTGAAATATATTGTTATGATTAAACAATGTTCAAAAAAGAATGGAATCATAAAACAATAATTTTATCCCCGACTTCACCTACAATACCCCGGCGAAAATCGTGTTACAGACCTGCTCTGAGATCATGATATCTCTCTGACAGGCTGGAACGTGCATCATTGCAACCGATCGACCCAATTCTGTCCGTCTAAGTTTACATCAGTGGCAGGGTCGGTGGGGCCTGGCACTGCCGGATGCAGCAGCAACACAGCCCGATACCCGTGATCAAAGTTTGATTGCATTTTGAAACGCAATCGGCTCTAATTGATAGCTGGGAAACACTCTCGCTCCCGCTGGTCCGTGGTGCGCCTGAACTTGAGCTCGGTTTTTCTACCGCAAATGCTAAGTTTGCAATGCGATCACGTAAGGGAGGAGCTTGCAGCAAGGAATGGAGCTAGGGAGAAGATCGAATTTCATATCGAAGGGTAAAAGAACGCTCGCTCCCTCTCGCTCGCTGGCTTTTACAGATGAGTGTTCTAGCGTTGCGCTGCCCATTCATAACTCGAAGCGTTCTCGTGTTCGTGGCCTGGAACCACGCTGCGCTACGCTATGTGTGCTGCACTTCCTTACGACATGTGATATTTCCTCCCTGCAGCCCGAATCTGCCACGTGCAGCTGTTCGGTGCACTGCGCCCGACCGACGGCCACATAAATAAAGGCGCACCGTGTCGAAGACGGGCAAAAATATACCTTCCTGTTTTCGGCGTCGAGGTCGTGCAACGCTATCTTATCCGGACGGGTGAAAGAAAAACAACAACAACAAAAAAAACCAACGCAACCCTCACAACACCCAACTATCGTGTACGAAAGCGTGCGAACGTAATTAACTCCTTTTCCAGGGCAAAGCGCAGCAGGCGGGATCGTCGGACTCCGGATGCACTCAGCCACTCCGGGGGCTGCAGTTTTGAGATTGTGTTTTTTTTTGTTTTGTTTTTGGTATTGTTGTGTGTGCGATTTTTTTAAACCTGCTGCCTCATATGACCCAGTGAGGTTAGTATAAAAAATGGGGAGAGGAGTGAGATGTTGGAATGGAAACGAAAATTTATTGAGGAAATGCCCTCATTTACGTTACGGAGCAGCTTTGAAGCAGCTCTCAGCTTTGGCAGCCCGTTGCTGATGGTTCGCGTGCCGAAGCGTAAATCAGCGCCAAATGGTGGCGTATTTAGGACGAACATCCTGGGAGTTTTGTTTTGGCGAAATTAGTGTTGTGTTGCTGCAAGTTGCTACACATGTTGGTTTTTGACACTGATTTAGAGTTTGATTTAAAAGTGGTATGAAATAAAGATGGACATTCATAGCATTTATTTCACTAGTTTTGACCATTTGGATAAAGATGTAGAGAGCTAAGTAAGGTTAAGATCTGAATTTGAAGTTTTTTGGCATAGAAGAAAGATGACTTTCCCATGCTGAGGCTGGGTAATAAATTTAAAAAATGCATTTGAATGTTTAATTCCTTTCACAAGTCAGTTTTTGTGTATTTTACCCCGCTCCCCCCTCATGTGCACGAAGTCACATGTCAATTAATATTTCATATGCCGCCGTTGGTACCATAACAACCTCCTCAAAGCCCACCAGTAGCAGTAAACAACCCAATTACACAACGCTTCAACACTTGCCACGCATTCAGGAGGAGAGGAGGCAGCACTAAAAAAAAATAAAGAAACGGTACATTTATAGTCCTTGCACTTTGGTATTGGCCCGTGGTAACCGACCCCCCACCCCCGTCTGAAGGTGTCCGCTCCCTTTGGAGCGCACCGTCCGGTTGACAGTGTTGCACTTTTTATTTACTTTAATTTTATTTCGCTTCGGTTCGCTGCCAACCAATGACCACGGCTGCTGCCATCGCTGCAGGGCGTTGCGAGGTGTGGTTGCGCGCGCTTATTAATGCGTCGTGCGGTAGTAGAGTCCGTGTGTGTGTGCGTGGCCGCAACCCGTCACAACCGCCAGAAAGACACCAATTTCCGAGGGTGCATCCGAGGGCGTAAGTGACTCACCCTGTCTCTCTTTCTCGCTTGAACCGTTCGGACAAGTGACCGCGGGCGCCGATAAACGGGCGGGGAAATGGACACAAACAGGTCACACAAACATACACACACACACATACGCACCAGTGGCATGCGTGTGGATTTTATTCCTTCTTCTTCGTTTTCCTCGCTGCCCATAAGGACCGGCGGCCACGTCTACGCGTACGCAGCCTATGCACTGCACGCGATCGCAAGCCACCACGCTCCCCAGCCGGGTCGTTGGAGCAATTTAAAATCTTGTTTTGACACTTTGCGCTTTGCGTGTGCTGCCCATTACGAAGACGCGCGCGCGCCTGTGTCTTTGTGTGTGTGTGTGTGTTTGTGCGTGTATTTGCCTTTAAGCCGGTTGCTTCTCCGGGGCGCCAATTTTTTTGCTGTCGGTCATACTTCTGTCCATCTTTCCTTGTTCGTCTCCGATTCCCATAGGGAGATGGAAGGCAGAGCAGGGCGTTAATGCGGGTGGACGTGTGTTAAATGGGTCGCAACGGTGGCCAGCTAGCGATCGGTCAATTCCGTCGACCGTCCGGAACGGTTGTGGCGTTAACCGGGTCCGGCTTGCTTATTGATGATGCCAATTTGGACGTTCTCATCGTCGGTGGAGGGCGGTTTTGGAGACAAAATTGATGAGCGACATTGGTCTGACGCCCGTTTCGCGGGTGTTAATGCGATCGCACGTGAAAATGGTGACTGATGCTTAAAGAGCGTTTCCATTAGCTAGGCGACAACGCTTTTTGAGCCGTTCGAAATGGAGAGCGGTGGTAAATAATTGATAAATTTGTAAATTTGCAGGCAATGGACTGATAATTTAAAAGCGACAGAGAACCGCCAATATGAATAAAGCGAACGAATGCTTTTATTGCGATGTTTTATAAGCAATGGTGAAACATGTTTCATGATACTTATGGGATGCGTATAGGAATATATTTCCAATATTATGGTTAAGGAAAATGGAAATAATTTGAAAAACTTTTTTTATTGCTTATTGATCCGATTGAACATTCGTTACATTGTACACTTAAAGAAAAAAAAACATGATCATATATAAAATACAATTATTATCAAATATAAACATAACCAATAATTTTGTATTATCAACCCACAAAAATGTATTATAAGTATTGCCAATAATATAATGACAAAGCAAAATAAAACATTTGCTTACTAAAATTTCTCGTTCAAACAGTATAAAGTTCAAGTAAGACAATTTATTTTTATAGAGACTTTGACCTGAAGGGTCCTTTGCCTCTGCACAAGTAAGACATTATGTTCAACCTAGTCATTTATATAATTGCAAATTTCTTATCCTTGCTAATTGACTTACCGACGCAGCGTCCCCGGTAGGCAACCGGGATGGCCCGTCCGACGAGACACGCCTGCCGCTTCAGCTCGCAGATGCTCGGGTAGGTGATGCCGTCCGTACCACACACGACCGATTTGGGTGACCGTTCGGCCCGACACTCGGCCCCACCGCACGACACACAGTGCGGTGCCGCGTTCTGGTCCTCGATGCATCGCTTCCCATCCGGACACTGGACAAACTTGCAGGATGCTGCGAGAGGGGAAAGGGGCACAATATTAGCACACGGGAAGGGTCGGTCGGGAAGATGGGAAATCGAATAACGATGGGAATAATATCAGCACCGGACAGAGTGGACACCAGACACGATTCGAAACTGTGACGATAAACATACCCCAAGGTAAGTTTGCAAAGGCCCTCGCTCCCCCTCTCCACCCTTGCGTCGAGTTAATGCTTGCATCCCCGCTGTGATGTGTCGGCGCACGCTTCTTCGGCCGTGGGTGCACGATAGCGGTTAAGTGTGTTTTCCCACTCAACCGATTCGCCATTCACACTTGCTGGACGCGTGTGTGCGAGTGAGTTTTAAGTATCTCGCCGGTCTTAATCACCTGGCACCCGGGTCGCCGTCACCGCTGCCGGAGGCCATCGGGCCAGGGCGTGTGCCAAAAGTCGGCACGCCACACGGCTGATGAGTAGCGGGCAGCAGTCGATGCAAATGTACGGTGACAAAAAAAAAGATAAATAAACGAAGAAACTGAAACCCTCAAATCGCGAGCACACGCACGCACGGTCGCCCGAGGCCACGCGGCTAACTGCAACGGCCGGCGATCGTACGTCATCGGAAATGGGGTGGATGGCAATGAGTTGGATCACTTCGGCCGACTGGAAAGCCATTTGTGAAAGGAGATGTCAGTGGCATTAAATGATCGTTTATTGGTTGGATTTTGGAAGTGTGTTTTGTGGCGAGCGCATAGTGGGAATCCGCCGTATTGTTGCAAGGATAAAATTCAGCTTCTTCAATAACAGTAATTTAAGTACAGCATGTTAATTTAGCAGAAATGCTTGAGGAGTTACTAAATAGAGTTAAAAATAAAATAAAAACGTTCGTTCTTGGCATTTGTTTTGAAATAAATTCAGATTTATAAGCCTTTTCCTGGATGATGCATTCACATTGCACATTTTCGTTTTCGTCCTCAGAATCTATAGGACAGAAATTTTCTCTGGCTAGCCTGTGTTCTCCCAGGAATTTTTGAAGAACTGAATGGTGATTCATGAATATTTGAAGGATCATAAAAATTAGGATGTAATCGATAATTAAGTGATTCTTTTCGTGAGTCTATATGTTATTTAAACTCCTCTTATTCTAACTTACTTCTATGTTATCTAATGTGAATATGATTTAATATATTTTTGTCTAGTTCTTCAATCAATTATTATTTCGTAAGAATTTGTTTACAGTGCAATAGATTTTCAAGTACAAAACTGTCCAAAACCGTAAAAAATCAGTCGAAGCGAATTGAGTGAATCCTTTCTTTTTTTTTGGGTAAAAACAAGCTTTAAACCATCGTTGTTAATTATGGTTTTCTGGAGTTATGTGCATCCACATTGCCCACAGTGGAGTGCGTGCAGTAAAAAAGGCAAATGCGCAAATTGAAAGAAATATGATACACGGGTTAAGGGTACGAGCGTTATCTCAAACTTGATCTATGCAAAATAAGGTTTGTTTTTTTTTCTCCGCTTCACCTCCTCAACATGCTCACGAGAGCTTGGTGAATGTAGACCACTTATTAGCCCGACAATTACGACCAGCAAGTTTGTAATACGTTTCGAAAGAGTGCTTTATCTATGCATTTAAGTTGGTGTGTGTTTTACCACTTTTCTTTTGCATTTCCTGATGCATCTATAAATGTCAATCAAGCAATGAAGCGAATGTAGTTTACACTTTCCACACGCATCTGCTTCCATCGGTTGTGATGATTTTTTACCGCACCACTACTGGTTTGTGAACCGTATGCTAACAACTTCTGCTAACGATAATCGCGCGCCTAACTGCGGTTGTGATGATGCTCGGTAGGCAACGATCGTTGCAAATAATGCATCCAACGGGAGGGATAAGGCAAACATACCAACGATTGCGATGATCGTTTTGAAATCATTAAAACCTGCACACGGCACTGTAATTACACTGCCTCCTGGACGATCACCGGTTGAACGACTGTGAATCAGAGGCACCGTACCGCATAAATACTTCAACTGGCAGGCTGATGCAGCCCAGAACCAGGTAAAGGATGATTATCCAGCAGAAAAGAACAATAATCTTGCGCCGCGTGGGCATTCCATCGTGGACCGAACCACGATGCGAGATGGTCAATTTCCATTCCGTGGCCAAATAAACGAAATCGAGCGCACAGTCTTGTGGGGCGTCGTTGAAAAGTTACCCGCGCCCGGTTAATCGCGCGATGGGATGAAAATAAATCAGAGCAAAATTTACGACCGCCAGCGTTGCGGCCCCGTGACGGTGTTGCACTCGTCTTCCGGGCTAGTGTCGGCCGAAGTGGTGAAGCGTTTCTGTCATCAAAGCCCGAGCGGACGGACGGTTTGGGGTTTGTTTGATGTTTGAGCAGAGGGTCTGGTTATTGACGCTGACAGGTTGCAGCTAGCGAGGGGCAAGTGCAGGAAATCATTTTTACTACTCCCTTTCTAGTGATCCTATGCTAGCGCGCCTGCGGAGGAGTTGCTTTAATTAGCCTCGGATGTATTAGGTTTCCTCTAGGTTTTATAGGCGAAATTCACCATGTGTTCTCGCCTCGTAACGATTCGGTTTTATTTCAATGCCCTGTTTTGCTGTCATAGTCGATCGAGTTGCCCACTAAAGCGTACTAAAAATATGAACGGCGTGATCACAAATTTTGAGAGCATGAGGAGATCATTGACATGTTTGGAATGCCACAGATAATATCTTAATGTTCATTTGCACGCCTTAATGCCATTGACGGCCAATTTCGAGACGAGTGTGATCAGCTCACCGCACATGCTGGCGAGCGTTCAAAATGCGCTAGATGCTTTATTTTTCAAAAACCTAGACATGCTTCTCATACGGGTGCTGCATTTATAAACTTGTAATACATGGCCTACACCCATCCGGATGGTGGGTGCTAACGAGCTGAGCTCTCTACGCGACTACTTACTTTGACAGTGTCCTTTGTAGGCAACCAGCAGGGACGTGATTTCTTGTCTGCAGGCCCGTTTCTTCAGTTGGCACTCGGTTTTGTACGTTCGGCCGTCCGTGCCGCAGACGGGCTTGTAGAAATTAGTTTGATGCTGACATTGAAATGAAAACCAGAAAGAGAGATTTTTTTAAATTTTGTTGGGCAAATTTACGGAGAGAGACGAAAACTCTCTGAAACGTGTATAATTTTTCATGGACTTTTCACGGTAAGTCTTATTAGTTTAGTTTAGTTAATATATAAATTAAGCAAAATTTTATGTGAAATTTTCAATGGTAAATTTATTTTGATCTTATTTCATCCAAAGTATTTCAGTATCATATGAATCTGTTTTAGGTAGGTTCAAGTATAACAAATTAATAAAAAATATTCATCATTAAAATGGATGAACTATAAATCACAACCACAACGACGGTTTAAGGATGCAACGCAATTTTCTAACATTTGTTTTAAAATGAAAAAATCACCTTAGCTCCGATATTTAATTTATATACCAGTCCACTTTGAGGACAAAAATTAAAGTAATTAAAAAAATCTTACCATAATTTCATTGCCCCAGACATCCTCCAGCGGCAGGCGCCCTTGGTACTTTCGATCCTTGCGCTGGTGGTGATAGTGCTCTATGAAGAACGCATCGTCCAGATAGTTTGGCTCGCGGCGCGGTATCCGCACCGCCGTACCATTCTGCCGGCGACCGACCCGCGGGACGCGCAGCAACTTTGGCTTCCCGAACGCGACGAACGGTGCCGCGGTCGGCGGCTTTCGGTGGGATTGTTCGTGCGTCGTGCGATTGCCACGCACCGGTGGTGCTCCACCGTCCTTCCGGTGGTGACGGCGGGTTGGTTTTGCGGTGGCGGACGTACCGGTAGCTGTTCCCTGCGCGCCGCCCTTACCGCCGGTGGGATACGTTAAAGCTAAGCCGTTCTGCTGCAGGACGATCCGTTCGCCGCCGGTCCAATCGCGGCCGGATGAGTTGCAGCCAGGTGGCGCCCGTGCTCCGAAACCGACCGCAGTGCAGTTGGTGCGTGCGGCGACCGGCTGGGACATCTGATTGATACCGGCTTTGGACGTGCTGGTGCTACTAATACTACTACTGCTACTACTGCTACTGCCTCCATCACGCTTACTACTCACTAATGTCACAGATTCCAATAAATTATGCTTCCTATCCTTAGCGCTCGCTCTTTGGCTACCACCGGGTGGGGTGCGGTTCTCATTTAGGCTAGACTTTTTTACACTCCTGCCGTCTGTGTCCGGGCCGGTGTACCGGAGCTGCCGCGGCCTCGGTTGCCGTCCGGCGTCGGCGAAATACTGTCGGCGGTTTCGTTGGCTTTCACTCAGGTTGATTACCTTTATGTTTTGCTGGTGAAAGCGGGGCTGCTGGTGCAGGTGTTGCTCCTGCTGCTCCTGCTGCTCCTGCTTCTGCTGGTGGACGCTGCTCTGCAGCCGATTGTTGCGTCTCGGTGTCTGCGGTCGGCGTCTGTTTCCGCCACCACCGCTGCATGTAGGGGCGCAGATACATTTCGGTCGATTGCGACGCATCACGCACCGTTTGTTCGGACCGCACTTTGTCCGATCGCAGGTATCTGTGGGAAAGAAACATAACAGCGTGGTATCAGGAATTAGAATGATTATATGAATTATATGAAATTTTAATAATAGTTTTTAAATGCTAAAGTCACCAACTGAATGTTAAGTAAGAGCAACGAATCGATGAGATAATTATCAAAACAAAATTTAAGCTATCAGTCTAGCATTTGAGTAAAACAATGTATGCAAATAAAAAGTCAACTTAATGTGAGAGGGCAAAGAGACTAATCAGTTGAAAAGGACCTAGTTGTACTGTACATAATAACGATAAATGCGTGTAAACGTACAAAAATATGTTGTTATTTATCTTTAAAAATATGAACCGATAGTATTCCAAATACGTGTACAAATACTTGATGTAAGAATAACTACAGTTCAGATTTTTTAAATATATTTTTGTGTATTCTAAAAATATACATTACATAGAGTTCTTCAATCTCATATGCTCGTATACATTCGATTAAAATACCTATCTGCTCTCAGAACTTAATAAATGGAGCAGTAAGTACTTACCTAAGCACGACGTGCATTCCATCCCATCGTTGAACGCGTTGAGAAAGAACAGACCGACGTCGGGAATGTCCCGCTCGCTGAAGCCCTTCCCACCGCCGGATCCAGCCCCGCAGCAGCTCTCACGCGTTACATTTCGGGCAAACAGCTGACTGCACTTTCCCGACGACTCGAACCGTCGCAGCCAACATGTACCGGCTGCGAGGAAGGCAAAAGAAAGAAGAGAGAGAGAGAGAGAGAGAAGGAGGGTATGGTTAGTGAGTGAAAACAGCGGTAGCTGCAGCAGGCAGCAAAAACAAACTCTAAATCAATAAACGTGCGGTGCACCGGGGGTTGGTTGGTTGGGCAAGGATCGGAACACAGGGAAGAAAGGTGCAACAGGTCGAAACCCCCGTTCGGTGGAACACGCGATGCTCCCACGACGGTTCACACGCGGTAACGCGATACGCTCGCTTGCGTCGGACGGTTGATTGAAAGTAGTGCAAATCATAAATTCAATATAATAGATGCCGAGATCAATTAGCCGACTAGGATCGACGGCGACCCTGCCGCTGGTCCGGATCGTGCACTGCCTGTGCAATGACTTGTGACCGAACGCCTGCTTTCCTCCCCGATGGGACGACCACCGTCGTCGTGTGAACCATTTTGTCGGTCGCAGCATCGGTTGAGTTGCAGCGCGCATCGCACGTGTTGTGCACCGGGGCGACGCGATGTGCCGCCCCGGGCCGAGGCTGCGGTCTCTTTGATTGAAACCGAAGCATCACCGCGAGGTGATGATTGCACAACGGTACCGTGTATGTTGTCGCCCCGCACCAACGGTGCTTTTGAGCTGCCGGCTTGAATTTTGAACAGCAATTGGATTGATGGATATCCGTTTTGATATGTGGTTTCTCAGTCTGGTTCAGATCAAAAGTTTTCCTTTTCCATTGGTCTACCCTATGGTCGGAGGTTTAATGTGATTGAAAATATTTGAAAAATACATCTTTTTGCCATTTTAACCTCTTTATATCAAGTATCCTTTAAATCATTGAGTTAGTAATAAAATATTGATACTTTAGACAATTTTTTTTCCAAAGATAAAACACGCGTAAGACATAAAGCACTAGTGAAATAAATCATGAAACACGTTTTGAGAAAACTCAAGAAATAAGATTAGTTTTCTGATTTCCGGGAGAATCAGAAGATATTTGGCATCGAACTGATCACTTTTGAGATCACTTTCATTTTAAGTACTTTTTATCGCAAAATAAAAAAAATGCACCCATTTTAAAATAAATGATGAAAAACTATTTCTCGTTCTTGAAGCGAAATATCCGAAGGAAAACGGGTTCTCCTTAAATGGCAATAAATTAAGCACACGTCGTTGAATAATTGAAAGCTCAGTGAAGTTTTCTCATTCCAAGAATGTATGCCGCCAAAGGATGAAATAGTTTTGCAGGCAACAAAAAGCCTACATTTCCATCGCACAAAGCATTTCGTGCGCTAAAGCCAAATGCGTTGTTTTCGTTCGTGCCGCTCGCATATTCCGTGCACGTGCACTCGTTTTTCACCCAATGGCTATCGTTCATTCGCTGTAATGCTTCCCTGCCTCGTTCCCTCCATTCCAGGGCAAAAAAACGTCACCGTCACCGTGCCGGGAATAAAAAATGAGATAGAAGTGAGCAAAAAATTAAAAAAATGAACAGAAACTATGAAAAATCAAACAAAACACCATCGGAACCCTTCAATTGCATTCATCATCCCGCGCCGAAGGCATCATTAAGACGATCATAAAACCGGCCAAGCTTGGGGCTCCCTTCCGCGGGCATCAATGGGCATCGATTCTGATCGAGCACCAATTATCGTGCATATACAGGAGATTTGAAATGTCTTGTTTGATCAAGGCATGCACGTCAATCGTTCGGTTCGATGTTGTTTTTTCCCATTTTTCTTTGTTGCTGTGTTGCGGCAAATGCAGCATTCAGGCAGCCGCACAATGGCTCATTAATTTTGCAACATCGCGCACGGGCGACTCGTGAGACGGAGAGAGAAAGAGTGTGAGAGGAAAGCTCGATCGCACCCGGTGATAAAGGGTTCGCTGTGAGAGTATTTTAATGATAATATAGCTTTTCCCCGTTTCATTGCCTTTCATGAGGCGGCCATTGTGCAGGTCGGCAACGAGACGAGATCTTTGAATAGGATGAGGTGCGCGTAAGGAAAGCTAGCGCCTTTCACTAGGATCAGATCTGCGCGATGGAAATTGACGCTCGGTGTGAGCGTGGCGCGATTGTTCCCGTTTGTATCCCTTCATTAAAAATTTTCTCTATCGTCCGACTTGTTTAATCATGAGTGGAGGGTTTTCAAACTGCGACTGGGAAAAGGCCTCATTTTATTCATGATTTGCAAGCACTACACGCATGGAATGAACGATCGTGAGAAAAAAAACTTGATCCATTCAAATGGCTCGTGTGGTGGAGCTATTGACGTTGATATAAACGAGTATCGATGTAAGTACAGTGATTGAATAGTGCAGAAAATGCCATGTGTGTTTAGAGCATACCATTCCGACCACCCATCGTTCCGACCTGTGATCGAAACCTGATCGTACGCTCGACAGGAGCGGCACGTCAGCGGCACCACCTGAATTCGTGGAAGGTATGAAACTTTCATCAGCGTCAGGTCGATAGCGCTTTTGGATTGAATGCTTCTTAGTTGTTTTCTACTACCAAAAATGATCATTTCAAATTCAGAATAATTTAATTCCAATTTTAGTTCCTCTCCTCTGTTCTACGAACCAAACATGCTACTCTGCTGTATGAACTACGAAATCCTACCAACATTCACTGGTCAAACAGGCACGATACTTTTTTTTGTTGGTTATTGTGAAATTTTTGTTTTACATCAAATGACCGTCCGTGGCCCATCGTGCTGCGGCACCCGATGGAGGCGCACGGTCCGCCAAGGTTAATTATTTGAAAAATGCTGCTGTATCCCTCCCGGAACGATGTCAATTAACAGGAAACTAATGATGGCCGATCGTTTGATGTCTTTGACAGCTTCACCACCGTGACAGTGCAGTGCCTCGATTGCCGTGCTTCATTTTTCAACATGGCGACTCCGCAGTGGGAGGAAAATCGAAATAGATTCGGTTGCGCAAAAAAAATGTTTTCAGCTGCACAGCAAAAGTACCGAGGCAAGTAGGGATGAGAAATAAAAAAAAGCACACTCTTAAGAAAAAATTAAGTAGTGAAAAAAAAAATGCAAACAAGATCGCGTTCCATACTTTGTATTGCCATCGAGTGAGCCCGGTTGTATGTATGACAATTTTACGACTGTTTGGAATGCACAACATTGCGCCGCTATGAGCACCGGTATGCTGCGAATGCCGATTGCGTTGCCGTATTAATTAGTTCATTAAAGTTGTCTCCATTAGTAGGGAGCCAGCGATCAATTCGGGGCCCGCGTCATTATTGTTGTTGCCACCGGGGATGCCGGTTTCGAGCGATAAATCAATAGATTGAATGGATCTATTAAAAACTAGTTTTATGTTTATGTTCCGATGCATATTTTTGCTTTGTCGGCACACACGAAAGGGGGCATGTTAAATGTTTCTCATTACGCGGCTCGTTTGCCGTTTGCAATAGTTTAACATTCGTTTCGGTTTTTCGTTCATGTCTCATTCAATGCACGACTCGGTGGGATGTGTTCAAAGTGGCTCTCAGATACAAGGCGATTGCGCGAGACGATAATCGATTTTAATAAGCGCTTGCGCTTGGTAGAAGGTCGATCGAATTGCTGGAGCATTCGATCAAAGGTGTTGAAATATATAGCATTTATATTGTCTAATATTTGCTTCATTAAAGCTAATCGTTTATGAAAATCAGAATAAAGAAAAAAACATTCTATCTATCTTGTAGAAGCTGACGATCGGTTGATTACGATTGGCGATATTTTCATAGCTAATGCGAGCTAGTGTGCGAGCCTTAATGCGTTCGCAGTATGATCTATATTAAAGTATTTCAGATTATGTCTTGCCAGTCTTTGAGCCATCGTACCGTACAGCATCCATCGCATCCGAGAGGGACGAACGTACTTCATTCGCATCGCGAGTGCGTCACAACCGTTGAAGTTGCTGTTTTGCACCGTGTAAAAAACATTTGAAAAATAACTTTTTGCTTTTAAAGTGAGTCGTAAAGATATGAAGGGGCGGCCCGGTGGTGTAGTGGTAGCGGCGCCGGTCTTCACACGGCAGGACCGGTACCATGATCCCATTCGGATCGTCTCCCCCTAGCGAGGAGTGA
>JXXA01000938.1:0-12025 GCA_000956255.1 Anopheles punctulatus | reverse complement strand
CATTGCGTAGCCTACACGATAAACTTTGTATATTGAACAGTTACTCAAAATCAATAGTGTGTTGATACGCAGCATCGTTTGGGGATTGTTCAATCACATTATATTAGACGAATTAAGATTTAAAAATTTATCTCTCTCACACACGCACCCTCTTGCTCTCCCTCCCTCCCCCTCCCTCTCTCTCTCTCTCTCTCTCTCTCTCTCTCTATCTCTATCTCATGCTGACAGAATCACTTTCACTTTCTTAACAAACACGCACCTTTAGGTAGACTACAAAATGAATCGTACTTTTTGGCAAATTCTGTCGAACATAATTGGAGCACTAGAACTAGAACACCACCTTTGGCGAAATCTATCAGTTCTAATTACTACACACTTATTAATGCATAACAAATCAGCTAATCATGGCATTAGAAATCACGGTAAAGCAAACTCCATCGCAGACATCGTAAAAGTTGATACTTCTATTCATTCTCTTTCATCCTTCGGCACTTTACAGCTAGTCGTGAGCACTGACATCTTCTTCAAAGCGATAAGATTTACGCTAGCAACCCTATCGCCTATTCCGTCCCTTAGCGACGCACTCGTAGGTCCACTTTTGGTCATCTCCATTCGTCGTCCATGCGCGATCGCCCGCTCCGCTTCAGGTCCGATGGCGCGCGTGGAATCCATGCCGCGATATCCGAGCGACGATCGGACGATAGCAACGAAAGATTTATGATGCATGCTTAGAGGGTGGTCTCGTTGTAAAGGCGATTACGGGCGCGATAGGGACGGGTGAAGATTAATTGTTACCTCCCGCGCCACAAGCTACCCAATAACCTCCCGTCGTTTCCGCGGGAATGGTACACGATGTCAATCAGAAACTGTCAACGGGCAGCTAATGAAATCGTTTTCCATTAGGTATCCTCTGCTAAATTTTATGTGATGTTTCTTGGCTGTTGTCAAGTTGTAGTTTCACGACTGTTATTGGTTTTTGGAAAATTTGTGTTTGCTATCCATCACAATAGATTTTATTGTTCATGTGACGCAATACGTAACTCATCAACTAATCATTATCTCAAAGCGAAAACATAAACGATTTAATGAGGCTTACTTAAGAAGTATAATTGAAATAAAATTTCGAATTTGTATATTCCTACTATCTCCTTCAGCTTTGAAACGGTTAACGTAAGGCTGACCTCTTGGAGTTATTTTTTTAAAGCGTTACGGTTTGTGTCTTGGGTGTGTTATTGATGTTTTCTTTTTCAGAAAAGCATATACATGTTTTACCCTGTTATAGCGGAAATATACCCTGAAACCGTATAGTTTTTTGGAATTTTTCAACTTATAATTTAAAGAATATTGTTTTTACAAATGCTATGTTTGATGTTTGCGGTTTAATATTACTGTAAAAGATTTTCTAGAGTTAAATAAGCTTCAATATGATAAGCTAATTAACACATTGAACCTAAGCAAAAAAAAAACAACACGCCTAGCTCATTTTATTGTAATTATTTTAATCTAATTTGTCCTAATTAAACCAGCTATCCCATAATGCGCAAGGTAGAAAACATTGTTTTGATTTTCGATTTTGACAGTTGTGACAGATATATTGTGGCTGCGCTCGCAGAACGGTTCAAGTATTGAATATTTAAAAACAAACAAAAGCAACCATAATGGAAGAATTGTGTGAAACCGGTAGTCCAGCAAGAAAAAGGCGTAAACTAGAGGTAGTGGATGAACAACCGACGATTGATCACATAAACCGGCTTCCATATGAGGTAAAATTTTGCATTATTCATGCATTGTCCAATTCTCACTGAGTGATCTCTGTGTTTGCAGGTGCTCTGTAAAATCTTCGACCTGTTGTACTTGCCGGAGCGATTGGTTTCCACGTTAGTGTGCCGACGATGGCACGCTATTTTACGCTCTGAACCGTATCTGAACCGGATGCGGTACATATTTAGCCACTGTTTCGGTTTGCCTATACAGGACGACCATCAACAGTACATGATGGAGAGTTTACATTGCGTGTTTCATGATTGCGGTTCTTCGCTGAACGCCGAGGAACAGGCCGAGGTGATGGAAATGGTTCACAAAGCAGAGTGCGAGGACTTCGAGGCGGGGCCGTCTACCCAATCGGTGGTCCGAAAGTGCACCCCGGAAGATTTACTTTTCACTGGTGAGCTACCGTACAAGACGCTCGAGATTACTGCTTCGTATGATCGCATCCGTCGGTTTCTCGGTAATCGCTTAACGAGACTGCAGAAATTGACCGAACTCAGCTTCATCGTGGTTCCCATGGCAATGGAAGATATCCCTGCGACGGTGGCTCCGCTGTGGACGATCGCCCACGAGACGCTAAAATCGCTGAGCTGGACGTTGTTCGACAATACGTACGCGTACGTGATCAAGATGCCCGCACTGGAACGCTACCGGGTGGAAATAGCAAACGATTACGATCTGGCCTCCCTGATGGACCACAGCCACCAGTTGGTGGAGCTGGTCGTTTGGTTCTACTTCGACCGTGCAATGGAACAGACGCTTACCTTTCCGTTTCCACGGTTGAAAAAGTTGATTATGAACCGGTTTAACCAGGACGGTCGACATAGTTCACCGGAACCAAACACTCGAGTGGACGATCTGTCCGCCGAGCGATTCATACGCAGTGCCCCATTGCTGGAGGATCTGGTGATCATTTCGGACAAGGTGGCATATCGAATATTTCGCGCGGTTTGCTTGTTTGGAGCCGGTACGCTGACGCGACTCTCGATATACCATGTGATCTTCTCACGGGACATGTTCCGTTTGCTGCTGGAGTTACGGAATCTGGAGGTAGGTTGCAATGAATCATTCTATGATGTAGACATTAAACAAAACTGGAATATTAGTTTAAAAGTGATAAATGCATGGAGACAATCCGTACTCTCTACCGATCTAGTTTCTTTGCCTGAACGACTGCATTCTCGAAGAGGGTAGCAGACTGCGGGGTGTCGATCTGCCCCGTCTAAAGCATCTCGAGCTCATCAATAGCGGCACCTGCTTCCGACTCGATGCCGGTTTCGCCAACCTGCGTCGCCTGTACTGCAGTCTGGACTCCCAACTTTCGCGCCTCTGTCGCAACCTGCTGTTGCTGGAAGATTTGGAGCTTCAGATGCGCACCCACGCACCGATCGCCGAACATATACGCCAACACTTCCCGTCGCTACCGACGCTTGCGAACCTGCGCACACTGCGCCTATGCGGGATGATGACATACACGCGTCCTTGGGCCTTCTGTAAACCAATGCCAAACGTTCGCCGGCTAGTGCTGCGCAAGTGCTACCTGCTGCGCTGTAACTTTAACCTGCTGCCCAAACTGTTCCCGATGCTGCGCGTACTCGAACTGGACAATTCGATTATCGCATACCGACGGTTGCCGAAGGGTGTATCGAAGCCTATGGCGCATATGCAGCGACGATTGAAGCAATTGCTGCCCCACTGTTGTTTGACGATAGATCCCACGACTCGAGCCGAACCCGTGGAAATGGTGTTGCTGATGCAGAACGAGCGCAAATGGAACGAACATCTTACCAGTGCGTACGGTGCACAGTTTGAAGTGCGCAAAGGGAGAAAAACGCGATCTAGACGCTAAAACTTCTGATCGAAGTGTCGTAATGATTTTGCAAATAGTATTGTTAAAGTTTTGTCACCGGCTCAATATCGGAATGGTTCGTTTTATAGTATAGTATTAATATTCTGTGCCAAAAATACATTACCTCAGAAAAATAAATTAGGGGAAAAAAACGATAACATTTTCTTTTGCAATATCGTCCATCGTATCGCTCAAGTTTCAAACTTACATTTTCTACTTATAGTTACATTTTCTTCAAATCGAATTAAACAAAAATCAAATCGGTCTATCATAAGGAAAGAAGTCACAATTTTCTTAACCGTAGTTAAGGAAAGGTGCATAATCTATCGCTTACAGATTCCTCATCACAATTATCTACGTTTTGGGCGAAAAAAGACAAACCAACTACATAAACTTATTAATAACAAAATCGGTTTAGAACATGGCGTCGCACAGTGTTTTTATTACATTATCCCACAATTGATATCTTTATTAACACAATGAAAAATAAATTTTGTTTTACACATGTTACAGTGAAAATATTTAAAAAGAATAAAATATTCAAATAGATTTTTTGTTTGAATTATTTTCGTTCCCAACCGGTGTACTAAATTATAAAAGAATTAAGCGTTTTTAGAACACCAACGATGCATCGAAGTGTTCGTATAATGCAAGGTGAATACTTTACTGAGCAAAATATATGCATTAGTCTTGAAGGAAACAAGGAGTTTATCAAACGCTTTTTTCTGGCGGCATGGTTGCTGACAGTTTTTTATAAATCATGTATTCGATCATTTGTTAGCAGTATCTCTAACTACAAAGATGTGCTTTAGTTTCATACAAAGAATTACATTATACAGAGGAAATTAAAATTATTTCGCCAGGTACATAGACGACAGTGGCAGTTGGCATACACACGTTGATTTGCAGCATCCAGGGTTTCTTTAATGATTAAAGTGATACATCACGCACGGCAAACAACAAATAACCACAATTCATTGCTACATCGATGTCTTCTCGTCGTTATATTGCATCAGCGTCCCCTGTTCGGTTACGAATTAACTGCTACTTGTTACGCTCCACTTGCGCCTTACAAAATCAGTATGTAAAATATTATCTTCCGGTATCCACAAACGGTGTTCCATACGCCGCGTGGCCAGGTCAACGTAGGGTAAAATATCTATGCATGTGTGTTCGGGGCGAGACGTACAGCTTTGCTGTGTGTGCCCCACCGCCACCGGTTTGGGAAAGAAAAGTAGAAACGGGAATGTAACGTAATCTCATCTGGCACCCTCGTCGTACCCTTTCGAGCTGGTTGCAGCGCCGGCTCCGGCCGTGTCGTCATTCATCTCCGAGCTGCCCGTGGCCGGATCGAGTAAGCTGTGCAGCTTGCGGTGTGATTTCTGAGCCGAAATGCGGAGTGCCGAAAGCACCAGCGCCATATCGTACTCCGTCTGGTTGCCCTTTTCGTTGTCGAGATAGATCTCCTGCAGCCGGTCTCCGAACCGCGAAAGAACGCGTGCGCGGTAATCTAAAGTGTGTGTATATGTTTGTTCGAAAAAATAAGTCTAGTTTACAAAGCAGCTTAGATACCGAGCAAGAAGCCTCTTACCAACACCACCCGCAACCGGGTTTCCCATCAGTCGAAGGTTCTCCAGCAGCGGCAGATTGCCGATGTAATCGATTTCGTTAATGTCATCGATCAGATTGCAGCTCAAGTCCAGATTCACTAGCGAGTAAAGCTTCGCCAAACCCTCCAGCAGCCGGATACGGTTCTGGGAGAGGTTCAGCGTGACCAGATTACCCAGCTGCAGGTGCCACTCGGTGCACTTCGCTATCCGGTTGCAGCGCAGGCTAAGCATCTGCAGATTGTTGAGGTGACTCAGATGAGCGATGCTTTCCAGCTTGTTCTTGTCCAGCACCAGATCTTTCAGGCTCGGAAACAGCCGGATCGTTCGGTCGATCGACGTGAGCTGGTTCTCCTTGAAAACGGCATGTCGCAGCATTTTCCATTGCTGAAAGCAAATTAATCAGCAATCGAATGAACTATATTTTTATCAGGGTTTGCAGCGATTGGTGTCCGAATGAAATAAAGTGATACTAAATAAAACTCCTTTCAACTAAATTGCCAAATTTTCAGAAGATAAAGTAAAGGTCAGTCAGATCCCTTGCCTGGAAAGTTTCAATAAAATTGCAAATAAATCGAAAAATCGTTCGTCGAGAACATCCGTTACATCCGCTGTCACCCAATGAGTCCCCAAGCAGATCTCTTATCCGCAATGCTTCAGATAACACATAGTTGCAGAAAGTGAAAACCAATTCATCGGAAACGATCAACGAAATTTGACCAGACTCTGAACGAATATGAAATGTTATCTAATACCGCTTCTGAACTTTGCTCGTTGCATCCTTACCTTCGACTTGTCTAGTTCCTCCTCGGCCGCGTCCTTGTGGACATTATCACACAGTGCAATTTGGCAAATTTGCTTCGTTTCACTTTTGTACACCTCTATCCTCGAGAGCGTTTCACGCAAGGCACCTAAAAAGCAACAAAATAAATAAATCAACATACCGGATGAAGATCGTGTTGCAAACCGTACGCATGCACGCCTGCGCGCACGCAAGCATCTATTACTGACCTACGTTTTGAATGTTTTCCGTCGGTACGCCATAAATGATGAGATTTCGCAATACCTTGAACGCGCTCAGCTCGTACCGCAGCTGCACCGGGATGAGATTGCTACTGCCGATCGGTTTATGTAGCGCGTGCGGAATGTATTTGTCCGTATCGTCATCGTACAGGATCGTCGGCAGGCTGTTCTTCGTTGGCAGCACGATGATCGTTTCGAGCTGTGCGCAGAAGTCCAGTATGTGCGAGAAGTTGTAGTTGCTGCAAGCCGCCTCCGTCGGCGGGCAGGCTATCTTCATCCGCTCGCTGATCGCGTGCAGCTCCAGCACAGAGAATCCGTACTTCTTCGACTTGGCCAGAAAGGCATCACCGCGTAGAAACAGTGAGCTGGCAAGATGCTGCACCAGAAAGATGATGTCGTACCGGTGGAAGTCGAGAAACTCGACAAACTCCCGCGGCATCGTTACCTTCAGGAAGATCAGCATCTCCTTCAGGTACTGCTCGAGCGCGTCCTGGCGTTTCTTCAGGAACGTTGGGCTCTTGTTGCCGAGCACCTTCTTCGGGGGCAGCTTGTCCTTGGAGACGCCCCGTTCCGACACGAGGCGGTCGTGCAGGTCGGCAAAGTCGCGAAACCGATGGTTCACCGTCCACATGACCTGGCCACATTTTACCAGTATCTCGTAGTAGTTTATACCATCGACCGTGATTATACGCGGAATCGAGATGGCCGTCTCGTTCGCGTGCAACTGATAGTTGGACATCGTCGAGTCGGGGGATTATGTTTTGTGTCCTGCTTAATTAGCACTTCAGGGGGTGGCAAGAGGCGTCCAACGCTTTTTTCCCACTGCGTCAGGACCGCTGTTACCGGGACCTACCACGGTTCCATTCCCCCAAAACAAGAGTTTCACGAAATAAAACGAAGAAAAATGTTATTCGAATCGCCCGAAGCACAGAACATTACATTTGCAAAATGAAAACATACATTCTTTTTTTGTTTGTCTAATCACTGCTGAAGAATTTTCTCCTCCGGATGATGACAGATTGGTTTCCCAAGTAACACAACCCTGTGGGCAGCTCAGCTGCGCGAAATTGACAGCTTGTTCACAACATTCGAGCACACGAGCTTTCCAAAAACACACAGTTTAGTAAACGATGGAAAATATCACTCATAATTATTCCACAATTGTATTGTCACAATTGGCAACCGCTACAGAGCTAAAGATCATAAAAAAATTCAATATGAACTTCTGATCAAAACTTTCCTACAATATTATTCTTCGAGAATTCTTTAGAATCGTTGAAAATTCATTAGAATATAATTACACTCAAATTTGAATGAACGAATCATTCTAAATTTTGTCTATATCACTCACAGAAATCAAAATTTCATTCAATTGATGATAATGTTATCTTTTTTACCTCATTCGTTCAATCGAGCTTTTTTACTGGCCCAATCAAATGTTCAGTCTCTTAACTCGCACAGCGTAAACAAAATCAAAGTTTTCAGTTTTAATCGTGACAGTAGTGACAGTTTTTGCTGTGCTCGTGTTGCTTGAAGTGAAGGCAACTTTGGTGCTACTGATTGTTTTGTTCTTGTTTTGCCTTTGAATTCGCGACACGTTAGGAAACCACTAAAATCAATTTTACGCCTAAGCGATTGGATCCTGTGAAATGTGACCGATTTGGTAAATAATAAAATAGCACCGACAAATAATTAGAGGGATCGAGTCGCAGCGCCTTGCAGGGTGAGTAAGCAAACTCCGTTTTCGGTCGTTGGAAGAAGCCATCGTCGAGGCACGCATATCTATTAGGTTTGCCGGACACGTTTCAGCACGGGGATATTCATAGCGACACCCGCCGCTGTGGTCGATTGATTTTTTCATTGCGTTGTGTGTAGGTTTACAGTGAAAGCAGAGTGTGCTGAGTGAGTGCTCAGCACAAGAAGTTCACAAAAAGCGGCTTCCGTGACATATTAGCAAAAGTGTTTGTGTGTGTGTGTGTGCTACGGTCAGTTTTTGATCAGTCCCAAAGGTTCGCGATGTGAGACAATTTCGCTGTGATAGGTGAAAGCTATGGGGTTGTATGTTCGGGCGTGAGTTCAGTGTGCCGCCGGCTGGTCCGTCATTTTTGCTTAGGTCCAAAGCATCGTTGATGCGTGTGTGTGTGTGCGTGTGTGCTTTCTCCCTCGCACTCTTGATGCGCAGGCAGAATGTTATCGATTGGTTCCAAATAAACCGGGGTGGCCATTAAAATGCAACATAAGGGATTCACCTAAATACGAGCGTGGAACGACGTGCTTAACATTGTTATGCTTGTGCATACGGGAATCCGTCTGGTGTGAGTCACGCTGTCACTCAATGTGCAAGCTTACATAGGCATACACAAACACACACACCGCCCCTGGCACAATGGTCGATCGCAGGTTTCTCACACACCAGCGAAACCGATCTTTCCCCTATCAGCTGCGGTGGTGGATGACGACGGCTTCCTTGGATGCTGCTCTCGTTCGATACTGATAAGTGTGCTGGTCGCGGGAAGCAATGGTTTGTTTACATTTGCAAGGTTGAAGGCTTTTGCTACGCCGAAAGCCCCGTGCGTCTGATTTATAGCGCAAGACGTGAAGCCGTGCGACCCAGATGCAACAATCAGCTAGCGAGATAAACGGCGGTGTGTGAAGTAACCCTACGGTAGGCAGGTAAACAAGCCGAATGCAACGCTCCGTTCTCAACCATTTGCTTTGCTTTGTAGGCCGTGCTACGGGGATGTCCTCTTTCGGTTCCTCATCGACACATCCGGGTGGTAGCCTCAATTAGTGAGGGGTTGTAGCGCGAGCTACGGCGTTTGGGAATCCTACGAGGGGTGGAGAAAGAGCCGTAACACTAGCGTACCTGCTGGACGCACCAGTCGCATGCGTGTGTAAATGTTAAATGTATTTTAATTGCACCGATTCGGTGGTGCATTACGCGAACATGTATTAACATTTACCGAGCGATTGTTAGAACTTCTGGAATCTATACCATCTGTATTGTATAACTAAAAAAACGACCTGCACGTGCCATTTACCGTTCGAGTAAAGAATGGATTTTGTTTTATCGTCTGCGTATAATGCATACCGTGTCTATGAAAACCTTTTTGATCACTTTTGTACATTTTATCAAGTACTACTATTGTTTTTGCGAATCACGAATTCGAAGAAGAATGTGACTTCAAACCTACAAGCATTGTAGATCACCAGATTAGCTCGGAATCATCAAACGTGTGCTGTCAATGCAACCGGTCATGCTACAACGGAAAGGCAATGCCTACCGATGGCGATTAACTTGAAAGTCACAACAGGAAGCATGTGCTAACCGGTGTACGAAATCTACAGCATGTCACGGTCATGGTTCACCGAAAATACAATCCAACCCTCTCGGACTCCTTCCTAAGGGATAAACGCAGTTTTACACATGGTTTTATTGGGTAGCTTCAACGGTGGAAAATATGCAACCACACGTGAATGGCGGAAGAAGGCGCCTACTAATTACGTAGACGAACGAAACAAAGCCGACTAGTTTATTGAGGAAACTCGAACCATGGGACCATTTGGCATGTTCTTAGCTTGATTAGGCTGTGTTGCCACGCCGCTGTAGGCCGCAATAAATTATGGAAATGGATTTGCGATCACCACACCGCGGGAGTGATTTGTGGGAATGAACAACAACAAAAAAATACGAAGGAAAAACACAGAACATGAAAATTAGAAAAGAAATCAATTTACTCCAATGCCACCGTGCATGCGAGTGGTCCAACTGGTGCACAAAGCACACACTCTTTCGGTCGCCCGTCGTTCTCCCACAGCGGTTGCATAATCGTGCCCCAAGGCACTCGGAGCAAAATTTTCCACCGTTTTCGACTCGAAAATCAATCGATCGGTGCTGATGTTGTTCGGCTGCTCACCGGCAATCCCACTGGATGGTGATGCTCGACGTGGGTGTGCGGTGTTCTACCGGGAGGTGGACGATAAGTGCGGTGCTTCCCTATCCTGGCGAGCGTCCTCTTTCGGATGCATCTGGCCGGTGTGTCTCGGGCATGATAGGAAGCGAAGGTTCTAAATATAAACACCAAACTGCCGCCGCTGTTGCTGTTACCGAATGAAACGCCTCACCTGCTGTGTCGCCGTATGCTCTGCTCTGGCACACTCTCGAGCTTTGAATGCTCCCATATCGTTAAGCCGAACTAACATACGCACGGAAGGAAGCAACGGGGCCTGGTGTGACGCCGGACGTCGGTTGGGGGAGAAAATGGACTTTTCCCACAGCAGAGATTGGAAAGTCGTGTACCGAATTGAATGCTGTATGCTTGCTAGAACTAATCAATCGATCGGCACGGAGACCCGTGCCAGTGCCTCAGCGTACAACCGCGCGGAGGGATCGCTTGCGAATTTTTATGACGATGTAGAGAGTGCACACAAATGGACGGGGAAGGTGCAAGGTGCTTTCTTCCTAGAATTGTTGTTTGTCAGAAAAGCTCGGTTTCCTAATGGTCAAGTTAGACCGTTAATGTTTCGATTTAGTCTGTTATTTAGTGTGCTTTCATCGTTTTGAACATGATTTATTTGTTATCGTTCCTCGTTGCCGAAGAGTGCCTAATGAAAAATGTATCAGCATTTTATAACTAACCCAGGCTCGGTTGCACGCATACTTGGTACGGCATTTGTACTTTAGATAATTAGACGATATAATTAAGCCTTTAAGATACTACCGGGCACTGGATTGTATAATATTTCATGGTATGCTCGTTTGTGTTGTCGTCTCGTTTTATCAGTCGTGCCATTTAGTGACGTTCTGCGACAATGGAAGTTATCTTATCTTTTCCTATTGAAAACTTTTCAACCCGTGGTACTCTACTTATCGCGCAAATACGATTATTTCGCTTGTATTGATAGATAGATAGAAATTTGCAGTCAATCAAGGTAAAATGTTGTTGTTTTTTCTTTCTCGTGAAATCGAGATAGCTTTTAGAGACGCTCTCTAAGTGAGTGTAGATCAAATAACATTGAGCGTAAAGGTTTATTTTAAATTTACAAAGCACAACGGATATGCGGAATTACTGGAATTCAGTGGCAGTAATTTAAGGAGACAAAACAACTCTCGATTGTTAGTCGTCACATTTCGTTTCCAGAAGGCAACGATATAGAATAACATACATGCGACACATCGTAATTTATAGTAGAAAAAATTAACCCCTCACGGGCACTTTCAAACAAAAAAATGTTTAATGCTTTTTTTTGTAAAAAATAATTTAAAAAATCCATATTAAAGCTCCAAAATTTTATTCAGCTTGCTGCACGTGACAACCTTAAGATGTGTTCACAAATGTGAACAGTAAATAAAAATATATTGGCTGGTGAAAAGTACAGCCCACACAATTCCAAACCGACCACGAACACATCATAGGTGATGTTGTGGACGTTTAAATAAAAATCTAAAAAAAATATAATTAGCTTGCCCTTCTACAATAAGGGAGCGAGTAAACAAAAAAAAAAGCATACACACACACCACACATGTGTTGTGATTTTTGCAGTACAAAATTGCGTACGCGCGCACTCTACCCGCCCGCTTCGTCGCAAAGTGAGACGAGTTGGGTGAGTGAATGCACTAAAAACTCACTGCTCACCATCTCGCTCAGCGCGCGGTGGTGAGCGAGCGTGAAACGAGAGCGGCAACCACCGCACATCAAAACGAACGCTGCTCTCGTGTGCTGCTCGTTCGGAGGAAAAGCGTTTGCTGCCGCTGCTGCACGGGAAAATTTCCCTTTC
>JXXA01000933.1:0-35810 GCA_000956255.1 Anopheles punctulatus | reverse complement strand
GGGGCGGGGGGAGCGCCGCCGCCGCCCCCACCACCACGGCACGTTGTGTCACCGACGCGAGGTTTCGGGGCGTACCACCATCATCACCATCATCACCACCACCATCAGGTAGGGTCGTCGAACTATCACCATCCGATGAAGCAGAACATTGCGTCGCCACCGATCAACCAGCACAGCACGACGGCTGCCGCCTACCATCCCTTCCCGACCTACTACTAGGTAGGTTCGCCGCAGAGTGACCTGAGTGTCGCTCGTGGCTCCAACTCGTGGCGCAAACAAAGAGGTTTTCTACAGAATTGGTTTCTTCCGCTGCAAAAACGCCACGAAAGCTGCGTACGTGGGAGTTCAAACAGTCCGGGTAGAGGAAAGGTGAAATTTTCGATATTTATAAGCAGGTGAGCGCAGGTTCAGCACGCTCCGCTCATCTACACGAGTCCGGATGTCGCACTCTTGCACACCGACAACAGCACGAACGTGTCTGACGTTTTGCTTGACAGTGTGGTGTGGTGGTGCTAGTGTTACTGCTCCACTAGGCGCTAATCGATGTCTATCCAACGAACTGATGCTCGAGAGCTGAGGCGAAACGAATCAATTTTCTTTACACACAGAAAAAACACGCACACACACACACACACACAAACACATCGTCGTTCCACCATTGTATTGAGCTTCAGCGCTTACGTGGCATATTATTCGTACCGAAACGGTTCAGTCTCCTTCTTCCACGTTTCGTGTCAAAAAAATGCAAAAAAATGCAAAAACAAACGCACAAATTGTTGCCGGCAAGATGGATCCGAGGACCTGAAATGCAACGTTTGCTTTCATTTACGATGGAGGCAAGGGATTGTTGAGCTACGCCAGGGCTGATCCATAGTGCCAGCGAGTGCAAGACAGGTACGGGGGACACATGTGCACAGTTTTAGTATATCGTGCTTGCTGGCACTGGACAGCAACTGCAGGGGAGTAAATGTCCGCAAACACGCTAAACAAAACGAACGAATAGTCATACAACGGTCCCACCAAGTAATTAAAATCTAAAATGCGCATCGTTTAGCCGCTGAACGGTTCTTACTAAAACTACGAATATTATGCACGCACAAACCAAAACAAAAAAAAAACCAAAAAAAAGTCCAGGAAGCAACCGCAAACAGATACTCCCTCACGTGGCTGTAGTTTTACGAACGATTCGTCGTCACCTGTCTTATCGTCCGAAAATCGTGACCAAATTTATCCGGCAAAGAGCGAGCCGGAGCATATCTTTTGCACGATCGGTTTGATTACTCGTTTTACGTTAACGCACTAGGTGTAAGGGCGCTTCGGTTTCGCCTAGTACGCAGCGAACTTACGAAGTGTAAATGTGCCAAACAAAACAAAACAAAGCGTGTCCGTTGCTAGAGCAACGCCACCGAGGTCTATATTCACCGTCGCTGAAGTTCACTGTACCTCAGGACGGACCAACCGAGGAGCATGAGAGTAGCTGGTATCAGCTTTGGGTAAACTGTTAGGGTTTTGTTTTGATAGTTTTCGTCTTGAGTTGGCGCCAGTGCGAAGGCCCCGGTCAGTAGTAGATTGGTTGCATCGCTCGTGCAGCATGAAATATCTCTGTGCATCTCTGTGTTAATATCTTCCAGGCAACCAGGACACGTTGCTACGTTTTATAGTGCCACTTCCAAGCAGCTGCCGGGTCGGCCTGTGTTAAACATGTTTCTTTCTCCTCCGTTTCTATTCCTCCGTCTAATCAATAATTACAGATAGAATTTGTGTGTGTTAACAATCAAATGACAAACCAAAATAAAGAGAAACAAAAAAATCGCAACCAATAAAATACAACTAATACACGTAACCCCCCTTTTACAGATTTAAGGATCTAAGCAGCACTGTAGATGCATATACGCTCGTGGTGCGGCGAAGTGATGGCCAAGCGTACGCGTGACGAAAAAGTATATTACTTATTCTGGTTTAATGTGAATAGATCTCCAGCTACCGCGGTATGGTGTCCGTGTAACAGAATTTATAAACAAAGAAAGTAGCAAGTGGAGCACGCAGTCGACGAAGCAGATCCGAGTAAAATCCAAGCTAACACATTGTCAAAACACGATACCGAAGCAAGGTGCAAAGAGTGCAAAACAAGTAATGAAAACAGAGTAGCGCTGCCCTTTAAAAAGGACAAGTGTATTATAAATAGAACGTAATAAATATATAAAAAATAAACTGCTCGACAATGTTTCACTGGTTGATTGATTCAGCGATAAAACACAACTATCACCTAACGCAAGCAAAAGGAAAACAATAAAACCATGCTGGAAAAAATATCTGTTCTGAAAGGGTTATTTAGCGCAAAACCTTGCACGCAACGCCTCGCGCACAACATCGGCACCATCGCATGCAACACTGTCAACGGAAGCTTGGCCGTTTGTTTTGAACACAAACAGTGTAAAATTTACCAAAAAAACACCAATCGCATCTTCCGTTAACACGTGAACGAGGTTTGCAGTGGTGTAAAATTCAATCGGATACCTATCGCAATCAAGCAGCGCTCGGAACGATGCGGAGACCGTGCCGCGAAACCGATGCGCCACATGCGCGTCATGAAAGTCAGGTTATGTTGGCTGGTTGTTGTTATCGTGTGTGCTGCGCACTGGAACTCACTGTTCGTCATCGTCGCCGGGCTTACGCACGTGCAGGCAGCTCTCAGAGAAGCCTTCCGCCGGCATGACGCAACAGATCCGTCAGATTGTGTATCTCTGCCCGCAGCGCAGCACAGCACGAAAAACACATCCTCTTCACAGTGGCAAACAAATACGGCTCGGGCTGACAACAAACGAGGTGGTACGCGCGAGGCGATAAGCGCGCGTGTGTCCGGCACTCTGACGGTTCGTCGTCCGTCGTCGTTATCAATCACGACATTGGGTGATTGCGCCGAGGACGAGGGAGGGTTCGAAATATCTCCTGCCTGCTGGTGCGCGAGAACGCGGGGATCTCCTCCGCACGACAATTCGCGCATTAGGAATTAGTGTCTGAGTTGAAGCGCATGCTGGCAACAGGCGTGCGCGAGCCGCTAGTGTGTGTGATCGAACGACCGTCTCGAAACCGTCGCGGATGCAGCAACACATTTTCCGCCATCAACGAGCACAGAAGCAACACCGATCAACCACAACAGCACGATGCACGGGCAGGGTGAAACAAGCAGCTTGAAGACGGGCGCTATTGACTTCACCGCTGGGTGTTTGGGTAAGTGGTGCGGGGAGCAGGACCCCCTGCAGCAACGTGCATTAACTCCGCTTACTCGTTACTTTCGCAGGCGGTGTGGCGCTCGTTTACGTCAGCCAGCCGATGGACACGGTCAAGGTGAAGATGCAAACGTTTCCCGGCCTGTACCGCGGGCTCGTCGAGTGCACGGTGCAAACGTTCAAGCGGGATGGCGTGGTACGTGGTCTGTACGCCGGTACGCTGCCGGCCGTGGTCGCGAACGTGGCCGAAAATTCAGTATTATTTGCGGCGTACGGTGCGTGCCAGCAGGTGGTCGGCCGGCTCGCACACAAACCGTCCGTGGCGGACCTGTCGACGGTGGAGAACGCGACGGCCGGCTTTCTGGCCGCATTCTTCTCCTCCTTCACGCTCTGCCCGACCGAGCTGATCAAGTGCAAGCTGCAGGCGTTGCGCGAAACGGCTAGCATCGACAGTGCGGACGGTAAGCGGCGGCCGGTCGTATCGTCGTACGCGCTCGTCAGCCAGATACTGCGCACCGAGGGCATACCGGGCATGTTCCGGGGGCTAACGTCGACGTTTGCGCGTGAAATGCCTGGCTACTTCTTCTTCTTCGGCGGGTACGAGCAGACACGGGAGCTACTGGCTGCCCCGGGTCAGACGAAGGACGAGATTGGCCCGTTGCGCACGATGGTGGCCGGTGCGGTGGGTGGAGTGGCCCTGTGGACGGTCATCTTCCCGGCGGACGTCATCAAGAGCCGAATACAGGTGTACAGTATGCGGGCGAGCATGACGCAGGTCGGGCTGGACATCTTCCGGAAGGAGGGTGTGCTCGCTTTCTACAACGGGCTTCTGCCGACGATCGTGCGCACCATCCCGGCGACGGCTGTGCTGTTCGTCGTCTACGAGTATACGAAAAAGACGCTCACGAAGCTCCTCGAGTAAGGGTGTCGGTGAGGGTGGGTGAAGGGCTTTTTTTTAGTTTGTTACTATTGTTTCTCAGTTTGTTAAAGATAAATATATTATGTGTGTAAGCAGGTTTTCGGTTTATTTCATCACGGTTGCCGGCGAGGTTTCAACAGGTACGGTGACAGCTTCGCCTCCAGATACTTGCGCATATCATCCCGGGAGTAGTACGGCCACTCGTACCAAGGTATCTGAAGGCAGGGAAAGAAAGCATAATGTAAGTCGAATACGACTGGTGAGAAGGTAACGCCATAAGACGGCAAATAAAAAACAGCCAGACGCAAAAGAAACCAAATTAGGAGTTAAAGTGAAGTTAAAGAAGGAACATAAAGATCGTAAATTGCAAATGTATACTCCGCAACTCATCGACTCACCTCGACCGTGTCGTATTGCAGCTGCCGCAATTGCTCCAGCTTCATCGCGTACCCTCCCGTCCGTCGCCGTTCGTCCCGCACGTAACAATTCCACGAACCGACCACGATCGCAACAAGCCGCAGCTGGTGGTCCGAGCTACGTTCCCGCAAGATTGACTCCCTCGTACGAATCTCGTGCGTATTGACGACCTCCGTGCCCAGCAACGGCTCAAGTGGTACCACACGGCGTGTGCTGCGATCGCAGCAGAAGAGCATATCCGGTCGCTGGTAATGCGGGAGCAGATGCATGATCCGGCACTGTTCCCCCACCATCTCACCAAACGTTTGCTGTATGTCGAGGAGCATCCGGTCGGACTTGGTGAGCTTGTAGTTCGGGTTCGGCAGGTAGTCCTGCGTCAGTTTGCACACCAACCGGAACGCTTGGGGCGGAAATCGATTCCCTTCGTACACGGGCAGGTTGATGGCGGCGAATGCATCGAGTGCGACCGCTTCTCGGCCGGCACCGGCAATGTTGCGACCGTAGGCGAGCTGCAGGAAGCGTTGCTCGAACGCGGCCGACACGAACCCAGCATCGTAAACGTGCCGAAGCGTGAGGAAGTGGAGCAAGGCGATGTAGCAGCGCGGATACTGGACGATTTCCGGCACGCGGTTTGGCAGCTCGGTGAGAATGGCCTGCAGGAGGTGGGTGTCGCAGGCACCGGCAAGCGTAACATTACCGTGCGCCAGCACGAACGCTATCCGCTCCATGTCCTTTAGGCGAAGGGTGCTCACGGCAGGGAGAAACTTTTGCACGACCAGCTCGAGGCTTTCGCGGTGGCAAACGTGTATGTCGCTGCCAAGCAACGCAATGTGCAGACAGGCCAGATGCGACAGGCGTGGGATCTCCGCCACCAACACATCCAGCAATCGCTGCATCGACGGCACGTGCGGTATGCGGGAAGAGTAGCGCAGCAGCTTCAAGATCGCGGTCAGCGCAATGTCCTCCACCGTGCGGGCGTGCTGGATAACGCACTGATAAATCTGCTCCAGCAACTCCCCCGAACGCAACGGCGTTTCCGTTTTGAAGAAGCCCATACACAGCACCGCAACGTCGTCGATCGTGAACGCGTCAAAATTCTGCTGAAAATTCACCTCGATGTCCATCATGTTCTCGACTGGGACGCGCGTCAAGTTAATGTAGAACACCGTCCGGACGAGTTGTTCTGGAGGTAACTTACGCAGCCGGTTGCTAATCTTCCAGATCGCTTTGTTTACGAACCGGCCTTGTTTTGCCAGCCGCAGCGGATACCAACGGTCGGCCATGTACAGCAGCCACTCCACGTTCCAGCGGGTCACGCGCTCCAAACATTCGCTGTCGAGGGTGGTCCAGAGGCTCAGATATTGCGGGTCGTAGATCGATCGCACCTCCTCTATCGCAGCGAGGGTATCGAGCGATCGCGCCAGCTGCTCGTCGCTAAACTGCGGCACTAATCGCACAAACCGTGCTACAAACTCACTGTATCGAGCGTCCTGCAGTGCGGTGCCGTCTTCCCGTACAATTCGTTGCAACTCCTGTAGCGCCTGCTCCTCATCGACTCCCGGTGCCTCTGGGCCGGCGTGAGGCTCCGGCTGCTCCAGCCGTACATTACGCAAGACGGCTTTCGCGTAATCATTCTCCGAGTCGACAAACTTCTTCACCGCCCGGCAGGCGGTAGGGTGCAGGTGGCGGATGCTGGAGCCCGGCTGACGGACGGTGTGGTGCACGAGCAGCGACAAGATTCGCCGTGCTTTGAACATTATTCTGGAGACCCGGTGCGGTGCACCCTGTGTTGAAACCGGGTTTATTTACAACATCAGTTTGATTGAAGGTGTCAGTGTGTATGTGTTTTTTTTATTTCTCGTTTGACGTTTGGTAGCACGTTGACAGTTTTGACAGGCGTGGTGAGTTTCTTTTTAAACAGCGACCGTTAATACTCCACCTGCGAAACGTAACGAAATCGAGAACTGAACAAGTCCAAACTAACGATCTCGCAACTAGCTTCTACCTACCGTCACGTGCTGCTTTACCATTTTCTTTCAACTTTGCAAATTCAAATCAGTCTTGCGATCATTCGTCCCGCATTTCGTGTAACATAAATTGTGTTTTTCTCAATAATTCTCTCGCTTTATTTCTTACAAAGTACTCTAGTTTTGCATGAGCATTTAAAGTATATTAAATGTTGGTTGTTTTTTTTTTTGGAACGTGGTTGTTGTTTGCTTTTCTTCTTTGTTACTGCTGCACTGGAAACGATGGATTGACTAGTATTGATTTATAGGTGTGTTACATATGTGTTTGAGAGAATCAAGCATATGCTACAGACAAAACATTTTCCGTCGATCTGCTACCGTCTGAAGCGCGTACATAAGTACAAGGGGAGCGTACACGTCCATAGGACGGGCGCGATGGGTCGAGATTCAAGTTCTTTGTGACTAGTGTGATTTTATGGGTCGAAATTTACACACGTGTAACAGAAAAATACAAAGCATTTAGAGCAGCGATATAGCGCCGGAAAGCGGTCGCTGATTGTCCACTGCGTTTCGGCCTTTGCGTGCTGCAGTTCACTTAGCTCGTATCCTTCAGAAACACAATGAGACCGTGTTCAAGCAGTGTGTCACTCATGTCGAGGTAACACGAAAACAAAACTACTACACAAATCTTACACTTTCGATGATGAAATGTTTTTTTTTTTCTCTATTTTATTCTACACCTGGAACAATTGTTTAAGAAACCACACATTCTATAAAAAAAATCTAAAAGATCTCACCAAAAATGTGCACACAGTCCGAGGACTTGGTGTCGATCACGCCGTTTGTCCCTCTTACTAGTCAAAGGTCGAAAATTCTAAAACGGCGGCAAATGAGGGCCACGCGCGCTACAAAACGAAGCGTAAAAAAAATCAAGCTTATAGAAACACGTAAAATTCGCAAACCGAGTACGAGCTAAACGCTTCAGAAATGTTTACGTATTATTCCTGCTAGTAGTATATCGACTGCCAGTGGATATCCTGCAGTGTGGTCGGAGGTGAGTGTGTCTGTTTGTGTATGTTTAATATGTGGTGTGATAAAGTGGGATTGGGGAGGGGAGCAAAGGGGGTTGTAAAACTAATTACTGTAGTTTTGATTCGTTTATCTCATTCAAATGTTCGTTCACCTTACATGCGCAAAATCATACACAGTCTGCTGCAGAGAACCGTGAGAAAGAATACATGTGTTATTAGTTTTTTTGTTGTGTGTGTGTGTCTTGTTTTGCTGCCAATTGGTTTTAGTAGCCTTGTTGTTTTTTTTTCACCTTCTTCACTCTGCTGGTTTTACTTCCTTCTTCTTTGTCCATTCCATTATATCTCTTTTTCATTATCTTTTAGGTTTCGTTTTTGTATCGTCAATATGCATATACTACTAATTGTACGCTAAAATTGTTTCATTTGTTCTCTAACTAGATTTGATTGGTTTTCTCTTTTTATGTTGAAGAATCATCATGCTGCCCACCCTCCTGCCAGTGGAATAATCTAAAATTACTTTCCTCTACTAAATTGCAATACGTTACAACACAACTGGGTCCTCAACTAAAAGCCCCCGTAAGCTTATCCGGTTATAATACCGCTGTGGTAGTTTCGTTTGTTTGTTTTTTTTTGTGTTCACTTTATTTGTTTTACATACTGCCTCGGCTGCAATATCGGTAACATTGCTGCGAAATGTTTCACATTTCGATTGTACACATTTAACACATCTTTAATCATGTCCCGCCGCACCTGTTTCCACTACCCACACGCTGGTACGAGTAATAACCGCTCCGGGGCAAGGAAAGTGATTGGTATCCTCTGTGGAAAACGACCCATAACCGACTCTATTTGTTACATGGCACAGCTCGTCCTCGTTTGCACATTTTCAATGTCATTCCTTACGTCGGATTATATTTGTTGGCTTTCTTTTGTTTTCTTCGTTAATTAAACATTTCTTCTAGTAATCTTTTCGCTTCGTTTCTGCTCCTGTTTCGAGAGTGTAAATGCCGCGTGATTTGTGTGCAGGAGTAAAGCGCTACCACACTGCTCTATTCGTAGTTTCCTTTTACCACCACTGTCGTATTACTGTCACTACCCGCACGTTTCGTGTGATAAATAGAGAGTGAGAGCGAGCGAGATATCTTTAAAAAAAAATGAAAACAGAAACGTCTAAATAGGCAACAGCCGTAGAATGTAGAACCCGTAGCTAAGCCTTCTTCCGCGATTGGAATGTGGCGAGTGTTTGGGGAGCGAAGTTGGGAGCAAAAGGAAGTCATTTCAATGTAGTAAAGAGCTAGTACTTGAGGTGCCAGGCCTCTGCCCCCAAAACGGCTGGAACAAAGAGCGGACCACATGAACGCTGCTAGAACTAAACTACTGCACTTTAGGGATTCGAACAATAGCTATATACGTCGCCGGTTTTGTGTTCGTGTTCGCACAGGAAGGTTTGCGACCTCCCCCGTTGCGGCTTGCTGTGTTCGTTTGCAGCTGTTGCCTGCTGTCAATTTGGAAGACCACAATTTGGCTTGGTGGTCTGAGATGCGTCAGCGGCCATTACGATCTCATAGGCTGCCTTGCTACCCCAATCGCTGCTATCGGCTCCACTAGAAGCTTGATAGTTTGGCGATGGATCGTCACGCACAGGGGAGAGAGAACAGCTACGAGACACCGGTGCCTCCTATAGTCGCCTACTACTGCCATCTGTGTATGGTGTGAGCAGTAAAGGACCAGCGGGGAGAGCGTATGATATGAGTGTGAAAGCGACAGTCGCGATTTTACATATATGTGTGTTTGTATATATATTTTATATATATATATATGTGTCATATATATGTATCTATATAATACCTACAGAGTAACTGTGTGGTCGTACCGCTGCGTGTAGTGCCTGAGTGGAACCGTGGGATTTACCAAGCGAGTAGGGAAGACGGGGGAAGTATTAGAAAACAGCTAGGAAACCAAGCAAAACGTTCGGTTTATCACGTAGTTCGCCCGGAAGCCCAGGGAAACACTAAACAAATCGCGGAGAGCTTATGCTAAAGCTTGTTCCGGTCGGCAATCCACCGCTACTGCCTGCGACGAACGCTACCAAGGAGCCAAGCGGGAGCGGGAGAACTTAGAGGATCTGGCTGTGCTCGCGTTAGTATTGGTGAGTTCCTGTGTACGTGCTAGTTTGGAAGGTGGTCGGGCTGGGGTAGTCGGGGGTATGTGGGGCGGGTGTTGGGTAAATATGTTTGTACAGCTTAAGTTCGATGGTTTGGATCGGTTGCTCCGTCGTGCGGTGCCTCCTGCGCTCCTCCTCCACGGGTGCGTGCGCGACGTTCGCTGATAGGTAGGGTGGCAGCAGTACCGGCAAGGGCGACGACTACAGCGAAACAAAATCATTTCCCACCACGAACAGACCGGCCCGCTGGGCTGCGACCTGGTCCTGCACCGCTTCCGCAACCGCGCCACCGGTCGACGAATCCATCAGCTGCTCCTCGAGGCGGGTCGCCTCGTCCAGTGCGCTCGGTTGGTCGTCCTGCTCGACAATGGTTTCGATGTCCTGCTGCTTCATGGCGAACGACGAAGTGCCGGGACCACCGCACGTCCCCGTACCCACCGGCTTGAGCTCGGCGTCTGGCAGTGAGAGCGTCGAGTTACCGCTGGCCGTGTACCGGCGGCCCATATTGTCGTACTTCAGGCATGCGAGCGGTTTCTCGCACTTTCCGCCGACCGTCATCGTGGCGAGATCGCCGCCGACGACCCCCGTCAACGTACGGGAGGTGCCCACCCCAGCCCCATACTTGGCACCACCAGTCGCGAACGCGGACGCAGAAGACGCCGCCTTCATCACCTTACTACACTCGGCGCACATGGACGGCACCGGCGACGCAGCAGACATCTCGCACCCGGAGTCGTCACGCAGCGTCCCGGCAGTCGCGTAATTGACAACGGTCTCCGTCAGCGGGATGCCTTCGGGCGCGCAGGACGACGGGGAGCCGCAGGTCGGCGGTTGCACCAGGACCTGCGTCGTACTCGCCCCGCTCGAGCCGGAACTGTGACCGGACGTGATGGAGCACCGCGGTCCGCCACCAACGACCGACTTACGCGGCAACGTCGCGTACGACGCCACACTAACTGGCGATATCTTCGGCGGGCCCTTCTGGTGACGGTTCGGGATGTTGAGCAGGTCCGGGTACATGTTCACGTCGGCACCCTCGAGCGGGTCCTGGGTCACCGACACCGAGATGTAAATGTTGCTGATCGTCGGGTTGCCGAGCATCTGCGTGCAGAACTCCGGCGGTGGCGGAAACACACCCACATTGAGCGGGTACTCCTCCCGCTTCGAAGCGGTTGCAATCGACTCGATCGTGATCTGCACCGGCTCCATCGCGATCGTCGAGTCCGTCTTGGTCGAGGGCGTCACGACGTCGCTCGCGCTGAACTCCTGCCGCTCGTTCGTCGTGATGCTCAGATCGAGCAGCTTCTTCTCCTGGTCGTTGAAGCTGACGCTGTTCTTTATCGTTTTCCGGCGGCGGCGCATCCGCAGCTTACGCTTCACCAAGCACACCACCACCGACAGCGCCAGCAGCCCGAAGATCGTACCGAAGATTCCGAGTATCAGCCCGAAGTACCAGAACGTTTCCGGCGTCTTGATGATCACCCGCTCGACCACCTCCGGCAGTACGAGGCTGAAGTTTTTGCTCGCCACCCCGATCCGGTTGGCGGCGGTGCAGGTGTAGAAGCCGGAGTCGTTGTTCGTGACGTTCAGAATGGTGAGGTTGCTCCAGAGCGTCACACTGCCGTCGAACGCAACGTGCCGCTCCGTCTCGATGATCGCGTTGTCCTGATCGACGTCCTTGCCGTTCACATCCCACCGGACGTTCGGTTCCGGGTCACCCGACACCGCGCACTTGTACGTGATGTTCGTGCCGAGATCCTCGATCTCGTACTCGTCCCGATAGATGTCCACCACCGGCATGCAGCCGAACTGCTCCGTCTCCAGGAACTCCCAGGACAGGCCCTTGAGCGCGAACGGGCGCTGGCAGAGCAGGCTGCGTCGGTTCAGCGAGCTGTTTAGGTACCAGTTTCGAAAGTCGCGCAGGTGGCAGTCGCAGTTCCACCAGTTCTCCTCCAGTATCAGCGTCTTCAGGTTCTTCATATGGTTGAAGACGTGGTGCGGCAGACTCTCCAGCCGGTTCTTGGACAGGTCGAGAAACTCGAGCAGATCGAGGTTGGAGAAGGCCGTCTCTGCCACGTACCGCAGCTGGCACCCGTGCAGATCGATGTTGCGTAGGTACGGCAGCACCGGGAACTGCTCCGCCACCAGCATCTTGATCGGGTTGTCGTACAGGTTGATGATGCGTAGCCGGTTGTTGCCCGCAAACGTCTGCTTGTCGAGCGTTTCGATCTCGTTCTCGCTGAGGTCGACCTCGACCAGTATCTTCAGGTTCTTGAACGCCTCCCGGTGGAGGTACTTGACGCGCGAGTGCTTCAGGTGCACCTTCTGCAGGTTCACTAGCCCTAGCGACGTGAACTCCTCCCGATTCAGGTATGGGATGTTGTTGTCGTTCAACACCAGCACCTGTATCTCGGTCGACAAGTTGGACGGGACGGCCGTCAGTTCGGCCCCGTTGCAGATCGCCGATTTCTTCCCGTTCGACCACTTGCAGATGCAGTTCAGCGGGCAGCTTGCACTCCAGTCGGCGCACAGTGCCGTCGACAGCAGCACAATCAGCACTGCAAACGACAAGATCGAGTCGTCACGTCACAAAAAAAAACCAACTCCCAACTCGTACCACGCTTTTCAACGAGAGCAATAAACCAACAACGACAACGCGCGCTTACCTGTGCAGTAGAACTGTATCATTTTCACTGACGTCGCACGCTCCGACAGTAGCACCATCGCATAATGCGATACTACGGACGCTAGTTAGTATCGCCCTGTATCTGCCGAGTAGCAGCACGGGAGCTGCTTCCGGCCCACGACAGATATTTATAGGTCCCGGGCTAAGTGTTGGACTTTTGAATCGGAGCGCGGTTTAAAAATAGCCCATCGCACTGAGCCTGGATCTCGCGCAGCGTCGTTCTTCCTGGTTGCACAAAATTCGAGTACCAATTATCCTGCAAAAATAACAACACAATCATTCGTTGCTTGCCTGCCCGCACCAAGGAAGTGATGCAAGAAACGAAAGAAAATAGCGAAACGGGAAGCAAATACGTAAAGAAAGAAAAAAAAAGCAGAGCGACGAGCGGAAACCAAGGCCTCGCAGGACGGATGTTTATTTATTTATTCTGGGCCATGGTACCAAACAGTCAACGGAGCGCCTGCACGACCTGGAATCTCGTGGGTGACCTGCAACCTGCGTGCCTGCGGTTGAGAAATCGAAAACAAATAGAAGCGTATTCGTAAACCAAACTCAATCTAGGTTCAGATAGGGATTTTTTTTTATTTTTTTGGATGGAATTTCCGTCGCAAGTTGCGTTGTTCACTGGCTCAAACCCTCACTCAGTACCTCACTCAGTCGTTGTATCGATGGCGATTCGCGTTGCAAACTAGTTTCTGTACCCCCGCTTGTTGTTTTCCCCAAAATCCCCCAGCTCAAATCGAGATATTGGAAAATCGTTTCGCATAGTAAAAAACAAAAAACCACCGCGAAGTAGGAGCTATTCCCTAAAAATCCATCACCTTTTACTTCTCATTTCCGTTTGGCAGCTAATCTAGGAGGCGATGATGAAGCCTACACAGTCGCTAAGTAGCAGTTTCCGCTTCCGATAGTTTTTGCGTATATGAAAAAAAGCGGATTACATCGCAGGTTCTCCAGGCTTGGGTACGTCAACGGGCAAGCCATTAGGTAGCTCCGTTGGAAAATGGAACATCTCTAGCTTTACTGCTTGTATTACACACACATACACACGCATACATACATCCTGTGCATGCGCGCTCTCTCACTCGCTCTCTCGCTTTTTCTCTCGTTCGCTCTGTTGTGTCTCGTTTCTTCTTCTAATAACTACAATATGTTCCCGCAACAGTCCGTAACGGAACGACGAGTAACTACACACAACATACACAAACACACACCTTGCTCTCTACATACGCACTCCGCAAACGCTGAGCTTGCCTTTTTGTCTCCGAGTGGACGAAGCGCAGCGAAGCAGAGGTACAAAAAATAATAAAGGCTTTTTTGCGTTTTCCAACGGAGGCAAGGCAATAGCTTTAATGGCACCCTCGCAAGGAGGCGCAGATACTTACGCGATTATCCGCGGGTGGTAAGCATCTTTTCCTGACGACTCATCAAACCTCTCCTCCCCCACCTACAGTAGCAACGCGTTGAGCGCACTTAATATCCACCGGACTTCTGGAAAAGCGTTGCTGTTTGTGCTGTATTGATTGAATGCTGCGAGCGTGGGAGCAGGAAATGATATGCAATGTCTTGCGTTTGATTGTGTGCAGTATTCCGACGTCCTTTGCTGGAGCGGAGGGTTGCACCGTAAAGGGACAAACGTTCCTGCTTCTGTTCGCAACTAGCTCCTGGAACGGTGAACCAGGTGACCGCGGACCAGCTTCTCACCCGAAGTGCGGTTGTCAGTGCACACGCACATACACATACACAACACACAAACACCAACACTGGCGCACGGTCGTTACTGTCGGTCGTCTTGATGGATCCAACTCAGCCAGACCACCGGATCAAGCGCGCGGCTTCGCAACGACACCACTTTCGCCACCATCTTTGTGCTCAGCCATTTTCTGCAAACCGCAGCACACTCGGCTGTAATCACACATACACACGGGTGCGCGCACACACAGACACACACACACGGTCCGAGATACTCTCTTTAGTTCGATTTTTACCACACAAACACACACGCGCGCGCGATGACAGCACGTAAAATTGGATGCGACAGGGGGTTTGCCTACCTTTCAGGCGCGATCATAATGGAACCGCGGGAACACAGGCCGGGAAAAATTTGTTGTAATTGTTACCAAAAATTTAAAAAAAAACCCTTTAGGCTGCGGGTTTTTGGAAATGCGACTGAAGAACGAATGCGCCTTCCGGAGCAAGAGAGAGAGAGAGAGAGAGAGGGAGAAAGAGAGCGCGCACGCGACGGGTTTCTACACACAGCTCACCCACGAAAGTACGGTGGAACCTAAACCTAGCTACTTCAGCAGCGGGATTGCACGCCAAGCTTGCTCCTTACACATATCACAATGCCGTGCTGCGTTTTTGTTTGTCTTGTCCTGCTGTGCTTTGGGATTCCGTTTGAATGCGTTTCGGCGACAGAAGAGGAGTTCGGTTTCGTCCGCTCCTCCCCGTCCTGAGACACGATATTTGAGGCCGTACAGGTTGCGGGACAGGAAGTCCGAGTAGCGCGTGTAACGCACACAGTATCTTCCCAGCGCTAGCAGCACAACTAACTGGCAACAGATTAAAGGATACTGAATGCTGAAAAGCACGAAAACGGTCGCTGAGCATGGAGAGCGAGAGTATTTGTCGTGCCAATCGCTCTGATCGAAGAGCGGAAGTGAGAAGAGAAACCGCGAGAGTGATGATACTGACATCCCCAACCCATTAATCGCTAAAATCACCACCTTCCTCAGATATCCTTTGGAAAATCCTCTGCCGAGTCTGGTACGTGGCGATGGTGAAGAGATATCGGAGGTACGTATCTGGTACGAGGTGAGATATTGGAGCTACCAGTGAGAGCGAACCGCGATTGGATCTAGTAATGTGGACGTGTGCATATGGAGAGGAGGAACTACGGGAGGACCCGAGCAGAAGCATGCGCTGTACCACATTTTCCTCTTCCTTTCGTGGAACGTACGTTCGGGGCTACGTTGCGGCGAATGGTTCCAGGTGGAGATGGCGATCGGAACCTCTTGGGGGCCGGTAGAGGAGATGAAATAAACAGCGCGTTGGAAAAATTAATTCATTGCCCCCTCTCTCCAACTTCCACGAACGTCACGAATATAGGACGGGAAATCCAATCGAACCTCCACCTCCACGTACTCGCATGCTTTCCAGCGCTGCCCGACCATCCGATGTCGTCCACATCGCACCGAGGCAAAGTTAGCCGCTGGGACGGGCCGTGAATTAGGGAATTCAGCTAAATGGTAATAATGGTCGCGCGGTGGGAAAACAGGAGAGTAATTAGCCCTAGCGCGATAAACTGCGGACATGCGGCCGTACATGAGGGTAAATACGGCGTAATGAACCTTTCCCCTCCCCCTTAGTACAGGGAAGTACGGTTGAGTGTGCGCATTCGGGAACCAGCAGTCCGGTGAAGACCGCACGACGCACGTCCAACGCTCACGACGTACAAACGATACCGAAAAGTCCGTTGTGACGGGGACACCTTTCAGTGCTTGATGCTCCAGAGCTCCACACGTGCATCATTCAGTGACTCGTCGATTTTTTTCTGTTTTTTTTTCTTTTTGGTTTGCGACGGTAGGTGGGAAAACGTACATGTCCATAATACATAATACAGTGCACAAGATAAGATTAGGCGTGGAGTCATCCGCGGAGTTCGGATTTTCGGGAAGCATGCTGAAGGCGCCCGCTTAGTGTCACCGCGTGCTCGGAAGATGTGTCAGATGGCGGACGAAAGCTGCCTGCGGGAAGCGGAGAAAGACGCAGGCCCGGGACCAGGCTGGGAGGCTAACATCACAGAAGTGCCGGTGCCAACGGCCGAGTACGACCAGCAGGAACAGGGACTGAACGTGCCGTATGCACTGCTGGAGGCAACCGTCGCCCTGATGGCCATCTTCGGGAATACACTCGTCATCGTCGCGTTCAAGAGCGAGAGACGTCTGAGGCGTCGGACCAACTTCTACATCGTGTCGCTAGCGTCGGCAGATCTGCTGGTCGGTACGCTAGGCATTCCGTTCGCCGTACTCGCGTCGATCGGACTTCCCAAGAACCTGCACGCCTGCCTGTTCACCATCTCGCTGCTGGTGGTACTGTGCACGATCTCGATCTTCTGCCTGGTGGCCGTGTCGATCGATCGATACTGGGCGATTCTGCATCCGCTTGCCTACTCGCGTAATATGCGCACCAAAACAACGCTCTGTAAGTTTACATCGCCGCTAGGGCGCTCGTTTCGCTGAGATTTCGTTTCGTGCGCAGATATTATCAGCATGTGCTGGCTGGCCGGTTCGATCATTGGGTTTCTGCCACTGTTCGGCTGGCACGAAGACCCCACCGAGGACGCGTGCCTTTTCGTGAAGGTGATGAACTACGACTACCTGGTGTTTCTGTACTTGGTCACGATCATCATACCAGCGGTGTTGCTGCTCGCGTTCTACATACACATCTACCGTGTCATCGTCCGGCAGGTAGGTGTTGCTGTGGCTGCTCCGTCCCAAATCTTTTTTTTTCTTTTCAATTTCTATCCCACTCCAACAGCGCAAACAAATTCTGTCCGTGAGTGCCATCGACACCCGGCTGTCGGCCAGCCTGGCCAACATCGAGGACACCAGCATCGCGAGCGTACAGGCACAACCACCGAAACAGTGCAGCAGACGCCGCACTAAGAAGGACAACTACAATGGAACGATGTTGCGCGTGTTGCGCGCTGCCCAGAACCGTGAGGTAAAGGCAACTCAAAACCTCTCCATCATCGTGCTGTTCTTCATGATCTGCTGGATGCCCCTGCACACGATCAACTGCATTGTGGCGTTCTGCCCTCGGTGCCACATTAACGCACCGGTCATGCTTTTCGTGATCACGCTTTCCCATCTCAACTCCGCGCTGAACCCGCTGCTGTACGCGTACCACCTGAAAGACTTCCGGGCGGCGCTGAAAAAGTTAATCCTGTCGATCTTTGGCATCACGCCAACGGCACCACCACCGGTCGAGTGCGTCAACTGCATCTCGACGCTGACTCACCAGCAACAGCAGCATGCCCGGTAAACAAACGCTTTATACCCCGTCCGACGATCATTGTGCCTTTTATAGACGTTTGCTGAAGCCAGAGCTTAGATGTGTGACCGTACCGTGCTTCAGCAATGCTACAATCAAACGCCTTGACAATCAAATCGTACTGTTCACTGCTAGTGCGCTAGCGGCCGAATTGCACTGAATTTCGTCTAATGATGACATATCAGCTAAGTATTGTGTGATGCTTCGAACTGTGCAGGGATGAACCCGACGAGAAGAGGAAACTGAATATTTATATGGAGATATTTTAATATTAAATTTTTGTAAACACTGTCTTGGACGGCCTATTTCGCTAATTGTGTGTTTTCTTGTGAAACGCTATATAGGACATAGAAGGTGAAATAAATCTTTTGATGTGTATTTACTAGTGTTTAACCGTTTAAAGTTTCTTCTTCCGATCTTGTTGAAGTCGATCTTGAATTGAATACTTTATCACCAATTGAATCCCGTGTGTTTGAAAGGTGAAATAATTTATCACGCGTATAATACATCACTCAATACGACAACGTGATTAATTTAAATTGCTAGTGCATAAATTTACCATTCTGACCTGATACTCTCGTTACTCTTGAGGATACACCACTTTATGCAATTGTTATTTATTGCTCTCTTTTAAAGAAACTGCTTTCCGCGCGCTGTCTGAGTTTACTAAACCTAATAAGCAAGATGCCGTCACCATTTTCGCACGCACACATCGTAACGTCCCCGTTGAATTGATTATACCAGTTTATATCAGTTACGGCTGGGGAATTCACCACGCCCCCGGATAGGGGTTTTTCGTTCAACATACGTTCTGAAATATCTCAAAGTAAGTGAAACATGTATAGAAAATGCTACAATATATTTAAACACAACTAAACACGTCGTACGAACAGACATAGCAATGCTTATAAATGTTTCTCTGCGAGAGGGAATGGAAACGCTTGTTTTGTTATTGTTTTGCTCGAATGCTCATAGCGCACTCACAGCTAGCTGTCAAAGAAGCGGAAAGAAAAATATTTATGTTCCATACATGACAGCTTGCAGGGGTTCTGCAGAAGTTCCGATCAGACCAATCACAACACATTGCATCGTCCGTCCCTGACTAGACGATCTTTACTTGCGAGTGATTTTACCGCGCGTGAACGATAAATAAGTGTTATCTATCATTTTCAGTTTGTTGTTTCCTCTGTGGTATAAACAGTGGTTGCCAAACCCTGCAGGTTGGTTATCGTGCCCGTGCTAAAAAGTTGTAAGTAAAACAGCTGTGCCGCCGCACGTATTTCACGTTGGAAACGATAACATCTACCCGTCATTTTACAGGTAAACCAATCGTGCAAATCGCCCGGCAAATTGAAAGAACATTCCACGAGTGATGGGTAAACTGGAGCTGATGCAAACGCTTACGGGACATGTGGGACGCGTCTGGAGTGCGGCCTGGCATCCGACCGGTACAATGTTCGCTTCCTGCGGTGAGGATAAGACGGTTCGCGTTTGGGTACAGGCCGATGGAGGCGATCGCTACACGGCGCAGACGGTGCTGACTGACGGGCAGTCGCGAACGATCCGCGACGTGGCGTGGTCCTACTGTGGGAACTATCTCGCTTCGGCCAGCTTCGACACGACGGTGGCAATCTGGGACCGGAAGTCTGGTGAGTTCGAGTGTAATGCGACGCTCGAGGGCCACGATAACGAGGTGAAGAGCGTAACGTGGTCCCGGTCAGGCAGCCTGCTCGCGACGTGCAGCCGGGACAAGTCGGTCTGGATCTGGGAGATTCATCACGCACCGGACCAGGAGGACGAGTACGAGTGCGTGGCGGTGTTGAACGGACACACACAGGACGTGAAGAAGGTGTGCTGGCACCCGCATGAAGATCTGCTCGCCTCAGCCAGCTACGACAACACGATCCGCATGTACAAGCAGGACCCGGTCGACAATGAGTGGGAAATGCTGGAACCACTCGAGTCGCACACGTCGACCGTTTGGGGCATAGTGTTCGATGCGACCGGACAGCGGTTGGCATCGTGCAGCGAGGATACAACGGTGAAGCTGTGGCAGCGATACGGGCCAGACAACACGCTCGGCATACCGTGCCCGGAACAGTCAGCCGTGTGGAAATGTGTCTGCACCCTGTCCGGGTTTCATACACGCAGCGTATACGACATCGACTGGTGTAAGCGGTCGGGTCTACTAGCGACGGCCTGCGGCGATGATATGTTGCGCGTGTTCCGCGAAGCGTCCGACTCCGATCCAAACGAACCTACGTTCGAGCTGGTAGCGTCGGTCGAAGCACACACACAGGACGTAAACAAGGTCGTCTGGCATCCGCACACACCAAACGTTCTGCTCACGACAAGCGACGACGGTGAGATCAAGCTGTGGCAGTTCAGTGAGGCTGACTAATATGGGTTTGAAGTGGTGTGTTAAAACGCGTTAGCAATAAAGTTCGTTCCACACTAGGTTCACTTGTGTAAACGAAAAATGTTTTGTTTATAATATACTGAGGATTAAAAATATGTTGATCACCTTTAGATGAATGGCCGGCAGAAGTATTCCTAAAAGTAATCTTTACTGGGAAGTTAATCCAAATTGGGAAAATAATTGGTTGAAAATACATTTAAAAAGTACGTTATTCAATACATGAGTTTAAAGTTTGTTTTTTTTAAAGTAATTTTAAAACGTATTATCTGCTGGTTGGTCATTGTCATCCTTGATTGTCTTAGTTGCTTTTTAAGAAAGTAATGCACGAACCCTGCGCAAAATAAACATCTTCCCCACGGATGTGGATGCTAATTGTGCACCTCTCCGGTCGGCATGCTTGAATTGTTAAACACACAAGGCATGCTCTTCCGCTCGGAGCAATCTGTCGACGGTTTTGAAACAAAAAACTACGTCTTCATCATCAAAACAACATAAAAAAAGAGTTACTAATTAGACTGCGTAGACATTTCGGGTGCTCGGCTTTCAACGCTTTTGACGAATTAATGCTACTTCGACGCGTTGGAACGTACTTTTCCGAGAGAGCAGTTTTCTCTTGGGTTCTCCTATGTTTTTTTTTGGGCACGCTGGACGACACTCGTTTTCCGAGCACGCGGTGATCCTTTGTACGCACGCTTGTCAAGCGGGAACATACTCCGGAGCACGAACAGTTTACCCGTCTCCACGCTTGGGGATCTCCTTTCTCTCTCTGTCTCTCTCTCTCTCTTTCTCTTTTGCTGACTTCCTGACCCCGTCCAGACTTGCACAGTGAAAGTTACGTAAATTATAAGCACTTGACATTTGACGGCCGCTCGTCGACTCCCGTGCTCCAGCAAAGCGCTACCCCGAAGGCTGGCGCTCGGAGCGGAAAGCGGACGCCACACATAACCGCACATTCTTGAGGACCGCGCGCTCTGTAGCTGGTCCTGCTCCCGTCTCAGTCTGAGAGTATCTGCCGTGCAGTGACGATGCCCACATACCCCACACAAAGGGCGAAGGAGAATGGTTCCAAAAGGGATATGATACAACAGCGACCTAGCATAACGTTGTGAAAGCGGTAGCGTAGCACGTGTTGTTGCTGTGTGTGTGTGTGTGTGTGTGGGTGCGTGTCGTCGGATGACCCCCGGAGATTGGAGCAGTAGTCGTCTGTAGTAGTAGTAGCAGTGGAGATCAGCAAGAAATCTGCATCCGCAAAAAAAACATCTCGACGCCAGTCAACTGCAAGCAAATCAAGCCACACCAACAAGCAAGCAAGCAAATAAACAAACAGTCCGATGCAGGATCGTGTGGACGTCCTGCATCGCGTTGGTGCTTCCGGTGGCACAGATACGCAACCTAGTGGTTCACCCGTGACTGGAGCGTAACCCACTGCGAGGGTAGGGCAATGTTAATTGACTATCGATTTTTTGCCGCTTTTTTGTACCAAGAAGCTCACCTCGGTTATCGAAGACTGTAACAGATAGTAATCGACCCGTGACTCTGTGTGTCTCGAAGCGAAGGACTCGGAGCGAGGTCATGTGTAAAGCGCGCATAAATATATACATGTACATGCTAAATTCTGAAGGTCCTCCATGAAGTTACGCGAGTTCGGTTCATTCCCGTTTGGTGATTAGATGAACGAGGACGAACAACAACAACAACAACAACAACAACAAAAATACCACCAGGAACAAAGTGTTGCGCTGGTGACAGTTTGGGAGCACAACGGCTGGAGAGAACCACTTGAAGCGCAAAGAGCGAAAGAAAGGAGGTTCACATACAGACACACACACACACACACACACACACATACACACTCGCGCGCGCGCACGCACGCACAAACACACATATTCTCCATGTGTACACATTTGCATCATGTGCAACGAACAACAAAAAAAAGGCACGTGAAGGTAGGACAAGTCTTGGAAACTAGACCATAGGTTGTGCCGTGGACATCCTTGGAACTGTGGCATTGCCTAGGCCCTAGGAAACATCCATCCACGAAGACGTGCGCGCACGTGTGTGCGTGTCGGGTTGACATGTTTAACAAAAAAATCGTGTGCAGGATGCAGGATATGCGTGACCGAAAACGGTGTGTTTGATTGCCTGTTGATTAATCATTAATGGCGGTAAGATTGCTGAGCTCACACATCAGGAGCTTCCTGGAGCTCGGCGGATGGAACACCTATTGCAGATTTTTTTCTGGTTTTTTTCTTTTTTTTGAGCAAAACCAGGCTAGTCAGGTCCGTTGTTTACAGTGGGGCAGGCTGCAGGCGAACGGATTTTGTGTAATATAATGCCGAACAAGTGAGGTCGTTTAGGGCCGCCAAAGTAAGCGCACGGAAGCTACATGTAACGGGTGCCTCATTACAATACGCCTGTCGCCAGCCCATTGGTGCTAATATCGAGCGCCATAAAGCATAAAATCGATAAAAATGCAAAAGCAGTCGGACGCGCGCGTTTGTAAAAATGTGTTTGTGTGTGTGTGTGTGTGTGTGTGTGTGTTTATGGTAGAGAGAGCAAAAGTGCGTGGATTTGGAATATGCGATCCGCTGATGTATGCTTGTCGGAAGTGAACGGAGCGTAGGGATCCAGGACCAGCAGCTAGAAGCTAGAACCGTGTCGTTTGGTTAGATGCTCCCGACTGGAGCTACCAGCTGCCTCCTGGTCCAAGACGAGCGTGCTCAATTTCCACCTTCTCCTCCGTATTCTAGCGGTCTCCTTTAGGTTCCGTGTGTTCGTACTCGAAGCCCTTGGTCGCCCTCGGTTCGTTCGTATTCACCTTCCGTTCCTGCCAATCGAGGTGTTGCAGTGCCCGTCGCAGGCAGGAAGTATGTGCTGCAACTCGCCGGTGTCGCTGGTAGTGCCAATAGTGTGATAGTGCGTTAAGGAAAATGAAGAGCGTAGTTGTAGTAGTAGCGATGGCGGCGTCCATGCTGACCATAATGGCCGTTCATGGTACTCGGGTGCTGTCGGAGGTGCGGACAAGCCCGGGGGTACCCTATCCCGGTATGCAGCTGCTCAGCGAGTCGGTTCACGATGAGCAGCTCGCCGGAACCGACGGCCGCCGCAATCCGATACTGATGCTGACGAAGGAGAGTGCACCGGTAAAGGACGACCGGCCCGGGCCCGGTTCGCTCAGTCTGGAGAGTCTGCTGGTCGGTCCGCGGGACACGCTGGTCTACCCCGGTGGCGATGACCGGGAATCGTCCGGTACCGCCGACGAGGAAGAGGACGAGCAGGACGAAGAAGAGGACGATGAAGAAGAAGACGAGGAAGATGGTTTAGGCGAAGAGCAGGTCGATATGGACGAGGAGCACGAGGAGCAGGAGGACCGGGAGCGAGACCAGGTTCCGGAGGAGGAGAATGCGGCGTTGGATCGTGAGATGCTGGGCGGTTTGGATGGGGAAGAGGATCGTCGGTTCGGGACGTACTACTCCCACCCAAACCATGGTCCCGACGATGGGCAGGTGAAGGCCAACGAGGAGCTGCGCGGTCACCTGAACCCGTGCGCGTCCAGTATCGTCGAACACCTGAAATCGTCCGAGCATGTCGTGCCGGTCCGGCGCAGCCCCGAGGAGGAGGACACCAACTTCTACATCGACGTGAGCCACGATCTGCTGGAAACGAGCACTGGAATTGTACCAGGAATTGTCTACCGAGGTGAGTACGCTACTAGTCGGTTTCGACTTCGAGCACGCGCAGTGAGTGAGGGCGATTAGTTACAAACTACACTAGCAGCGGACAACCTTGCTAATCTCTCGACTCTCGATTTCGCGCAGTGCAAGCGAGACGCGCACCGGGTGTCCAGATACGAGACTTCTACATCGAATCACTCGTCGGTGATCCGTACCGGTACGACTACGCAACGACCGGTGGACTCCCGATCGGCCAGTTTACGGCACGCAAGTCTGACGGCGAACGTGCGGGCTATCAATCGCAGGCACCACCGGGCGACGTGGACAGCATACCGCGCAGTACTTGGATCGACGACATGGAGCTGGACTGGTTACATCACGCGTTCGGCACACGGCCGCAGCAACAGCACCATCAACCGCAGCACACGCTGTTCTCCGACACTGGGCAGCGCGTCATCTTCGGCGACCCATTTACGGCGTACTTCAATCAGGCAGACCGTGAGCCAACGGGCGATACTGGGACAAGCAGCGAGGTACGGCATCGCCGGCCCCTTGCAGCGAGAAAATCGCTCCGCAAATGTCCGCGCAACGTCTGGAAGCGTGACACCATGTACGAGGAGCAAGCATCCATCAGCTGGACCGTGCCGGACTCGAAGGGCACGGACGCGCACGGTGAGAGTGTGAACGACTCGAGCAGCAGCAGCAGCAGTAGCAGCAGTAGTAGTAGTATTAGTAGCAGTGTCACCGGTGAGACGGGCTCGGAAAGGCAGAGTAAAACTATTTACTTTAGGTATGGCATCTGGGGAAGCTTCTGGCGGGAAAGGCAAGTGCTTGACGTCTTGATGTTTCTATCTCCCTGCAGGATACTGTATCGTACAATGACTAGCTATGTGATCTACGAACTGATCTACACGATGGTGCTTTTACAAGGTAAGATGAACATGGCCCTGCGACACAAGTTGGCACCCGCACTCGTCACGCTCTCTTTTTCTCCCATTCTCCAGAGTGTAGTTTGTATCTCCGGCAAGTGCAGGGCACGATCGCCTCGAACAGGCTTCCGGCCGGGTATGGCGACTGTAGTCTCACCTTTCCGACCCGACCATCCGCCCGGCCGGAGGAGCTGCCGGGTCTGGTGGTTCAGCTAACGCGTCTCAATACACCGTGCCGGGCCGATGGGTACCTCCGCTTCGTAGCCGATTCGCTTCAAGCCCACCAAGAGCACGACCAACAGGGCCGCAGCGGTGCTCCGCAAACCATATCACTCTGCGGCAAATTGGAGGAGCTACCGCCATCCGAACGTGCGTTCCACTTCCAGTCGCACCGCAATACCACGCTCCATCTGCACAACGCGCCGCTGTTCAGCCTGCAGTACCGGCTGGTCGACTACTGCTACAATATGACGCTTCGGGAGCAGAACGGTACGGTACGGCTACGACCGGGAGTCGCCGGCTTGGATTGCTTCTTTCGCATTCACCTCCCATACGGCTACCGGATAGCGCTGGACCTGCTCACGAATGTGGTCGCTCAGAACGCTAGCTCCGTGCGGGACGCACCGATTGAGCTGGGCTCGGACGGTGCGGATGACGCACCGGTTGCAAACGAGGCGTTCCTGGCCCCGGTACGCTGCTCCTCAGTGGACGGCGTGCTGGTGGAGCTGTACGAGGACAGTCGGCACCGGTGGACGGTGTGCGTGAATCGTAGCACCGACCCGACACGCTACACACTGACGTCCACCGGCAACAATCTGGTGCTGAAGGTGAGCAAAATATCACAACCGACGGCGGTGCTGTTGGATGCCGGAAACAACAGCAAGGGTCGCCGACCGGCCGTACAAACGTCATCCACATCATCAACATCACTTTCATCGTCGTCGTCATCGTCGTCGTCATTGTCCGTACCATCCGGGTCCGACGTGCGTGAGGAGCAGCAGCGAGTCAATGGGAGCTCCGGCGCGTCGCTGCTGTTCGAGTACCGGGCGAACCCGATCGAACCCATCACTTCACGTTGTGCCTTCGGTTGGATAGCAACCGCGCAGTTCTGCATCGCGGCGATCGAACGCCGGCTAGCGTGGCAGGAGGCGGAAACCGAATGCAACCGGCTCGGTGGACACCTCATGTCGATACGGTCCGGCGAGGACCAGCAGCTCACCGATCAGCTGCTGTTCAACAGCCCTGGCTACCGGGACGACAACGCGTACTGGATCGGTGCGTCCGATGCCATCGTCGAGGGTGACTTCCGGTGGAATGACAAGTTCTCCTTCACCTACTCGAGTACGTTGCACGTTCGCTGCGTGCCGACTGCTATCTTACTAATGCTCTCGCTCGTTCTGCCACTCATTCAGACTGGTTTCCGGGATGGACGCACCAGGAGAACTACAACCGCCAGCCGAACGATGATGGTCTGAGCGGGCAGGATTGCGTTGAGATACGGCGCCATTTTCAGATCGCCTCCGTCAGCGGGCAGAGCACGCCCGCCATAAGTCCACTCACCATGTCGTACATGTGGAACGATCGGAATTGCGACGCGCGTAACTACTTCTTGTGCGAGCGTATGATGGATGAAGGTGGGTCTTGTAATGCTAGCGCTAACAGTAGGTTCAGCAGCTGCAAAGAATCGTAGTCCATCCGGAAGAGTTGCGCAGTTGTTGCGCAAACAACATGGTTCTATTCTCGCCTTGTCCTATTTCAGAACTTCCCGAGCGACTGTGGAACGAGTCGGAGTGTAATGTTACCGTCACGCTCAGCGTGGACCGTCCGAAGGCTACGGTGTGGAGTCCCGGCTTCCCGCAGCAGTACCCGGACAGTGTTTACTGCTACACGCTCATCCAGGCACCACCCGGCTACCGCATCGTGCTCGACTTTGAAGAAATGGTGCTGGAGAACGAGCCACTGTTAGTATACCAGCCCCCTCACCTTACCTTACCCGTGCTCGAGTAAACACGGCTACATAAACGCTTTCGTTTCCAGCTGCTCGTACGACTATCTGCAGCTCGTCGAGCCGGACGCGACCGGTCCGGGCTACGTGCCGTCCAAGTCAGCGAAAGACTTCTCCAGCACGGTTCTGTTTCGCTTTCGCAACTCACGCCACAGCGGCCGCAATAACGTCCAGCACCGGCGGAAAAGTGTAGGCGGCCAAAGTGGTGGCACGGTTTCGCCCACTGGCGACGGTGACGGGGGCCATCCGCGTGACATCAACTTCAACGTGCCGAGCATCGTGCTGCAGCCGAGCGATGCGCGATACACGAGCAGCCTACCGCTGCCGGAACTGAGTCTGGGCAGTGTGCCGCGCAAAATCTGCGGAGACTGGAGCTCGAAGCTGAAGCTGCTGCGGTACGTGACGACAGGTCCGCTGGTAGGGTTGCGGTTTGTGTCGGACTACTCGAACAACTACGGCGGCTACAAGGCGAAGATCTCGATGGAAAATGGTAAGATGGGACTGGAATGGTCGGGTGCGGTAGGATTAGCAAACCCTGTAGCTGTCCCCTGGTTCATTGTATTAGTGGGTTTAGCGCGTGGCCGACGCGTGCTCTAGTCGAAAAAAAAAACACTTCCTTTGCTCTATCTCTCACTCGCTATGTCTCTCTCACTATATCTCTCTCGTTTTCTACTCGTCACTCTGGCAGTAGTGTGCTCCACGTGGACTTTTTTTTTCTCGTTTCGGCAACCATCCCTTCCCATTAGGATTTTGAGCTGCTCTTCATTTGTTCATTAGTTCGTGGGTAAAGACAGTCGTTCTCCAATCTCCACCAAATGCCAGGGCCTAGTAGTAGGGATTACTTGACAGGTTGAGAGAGTGTAGAGTTTGAGGTTACGTTAGCAGTAACTGTAGCTTCTTGTCGCCAGATCTTTTTACCACTCAGTACACCTAAAGTGAATCTGCAAAAAAAAAAAACAGTACGATTACGATAAACTGAAATACCTATATTTAAATGCATAGGAAGGCCGAGGGCACATGGTAAGTGGCAAAACACAAACACACACACACACACAAACACACAAAACTCCCCGTTGAACCAGTTTTACTGCCTGAAAACAACTACCTCCGCTCTCTAGTTCTCGGATTGACAGTTCTGACAGTTTTGTTTCGCATTACGAATCAATCGACTTTTCTTTTTCATTTCCAAAGCAAACCCAAAACCATTCACTCTCTCTTTATATCGGGCTGCTTGCATTTACATCATTTTCGGTTCGGTTTTGCGCAGCGGTTTTAAGCTCTGTTAAGCTATGCCACAGTTGTTGTTGTTGTTGTTTTTTTTTCAGCAGTTTCTTAAATCAGTGACCGTGCCCCAAGTTTGCCCATCACACTGCTAGGTGCTCCGGTGGGACCTAGTTTTGGCCTTGTTTTATGTATTCCTTTGTATCGGTTACGCTTGCAGGGAGGCAGAGGCTGGTTTCGTTGGGCTATGTTTCAGCTGTGTGACACTTTTGTTCTTGTTGTTTCTCATGTTCTCTGCTTTTATGTTGCTACCAGCAGCTTAGTTGATTGTATTACGAGTTGTTGTGCGACGCAAAGCAAAGCATTACGTTGCTCCCGTAGTTGTACATACATTACTGTTTCCGGTTACGAACGAGCTTCATACTTCTGCTGCTGGTGCTGCTGCTGCCTAAATGAATGGCTTAAGAGAGTGATCGTTTGCAATGCATGTTGTCTTATCAAAAACCATTTCGTTGAACGTTTCCGTTTCGCTGTGCTGGTTCGACATCTTCCCGCGTTCCGCGGTTGCATTGCGATTGATTGTCCGAACGCCGAGTTTTGCGCTAGTTTCGTAGTATTTGATCATAACCTTTGCTTCGAGTGTTAGTATCGTTTGCGTGTTGCTCGTTTCAACATTCCTCGCAGACGCCATCTGCGAGTATATCGTTGTCGGCGGCTGGGATGATCGGTCGATGGGACACTGTTTGGCAGCCGTAGCTGCCCAGTGCTTGCGTTCGGTTGCGCCCGTCTCACATAACCGCCCGTTGGTGTAACTGTGACTGTATTTGTACTTGCTCTTAACCTCACGCTGCTACAGTGACGTCCGAGTGTCACGACGAGCGGTTCAAGGCGTACAACAACTCGTGCTACCTGATCATATCGTACCCGGACGTGGACTGGACCACGGCCCAGCAGATCTGCCGTGGCATTGGCGCCCAGCTTGCCTCCATATCAACAACCGACGAGCAGAGGTAGGTTTCTGCAGAATGGTGCACATGCTAAACGACAAAAATCTGAGTATATCGTTGGCTTCCTCAATTCGGTGCAACAGGTTCATTACGTCCAACATTCGCAACAACATCGACTATACGCCTAGATCGCTGTATTGGGTCGGTGGTGAGATCACCACCAACGGTAACCTGGAATGGGTGGACGGTGTGAAGCTCCTTTTTGAGGTAGGCACTTACTGGTGATTTGGAAATGCTCGAAGCGATAACTAATATGTGTGCCCCGCATAGGGATGGCTACCGGGACAACGGCCGGAGAAGTCCGAAACAGTGAAAACGCCCGCCTGTCTCGGACTCCAGTGGAAGGTATCGCCAACGCCGATGATCTCCTCCGGACTGCACTGGACGGCGCAGAAATGCACGATGATCGGAGGCTACGTGTGTAAGAAGCCCCGACCGCGGCTCGATGAAACCTTGGTGAAGAATCAAACGCTCACCGGCACCGAGGGCCACATCCTCTCACCCGGCTATCCGAATCCGTACCCCACGCAGGCCGACTTCTGGATACGCATTGTGGCGCCCGAACACCGGCGAATCATCATCCAGTTCCAGAAGCTCGATCTGGAGCATCAGGACGAGTGTCTGTACGACTATATCAGCATCCAGAACTATCCAATCGCACCGAACGCCCGCGCTGCGCATGCCGGAGCCGGTGTCGATGGCAGCAGTGTCGCTGACGAGCGTCCCGACTACCTTCACAATCGCAATGCCAGCAGCGGCACGGTGGAGAAAGCGCCCCATGCTCTGTCGAGCGACGACAAGACGAAGGTTCCATCATCCGGCGATGCCGCTACCGATTGGGAGGTCCAACCATCTTCCGGCGCGTCAAGGTCGAGGTTCGAGCGTCGCATTCGCTACTACACTGCAATGGCCGACCAGGAGAGCACGGTCGGTCAGGAGACTCAACGCTCGCTGCTCAACGATCCGACGCTACCGTTCGACGTGCTGAGTCCCGCCTTCCTGCCGTACGTGCGCTGGTGCGGAACGCACGACAGTAACATGGGCCGCTTCAACTTCGTCTCCAGCGGTAACGAGGCGATCGTGCGCTTCCACTCGGACTTTGCGATCAGCGGGACGGGCTTTTCCGCCACCTGGACCACGGTCGACATGGCTGGCTGTCCGCTGCAGACGATCACCTCCAAAGAGGGCACGATCCGCAGCCCGAACTATCCGTACTTTCTGCTCAACAACGTCGACTGCACGTACGTGATACAGGCACCGTACGGGCGCCGCGTTTGGCTGGAATTTCTGCTCACCGATCTGACGCAGGACGCGACGCTGCTGGTCGACATCGCCGACGGTCCGTTCGAGCCGTTCGCCGACGGAGCGCACGTCAACGATGGTGTGTTTGTGAGCACGGGCGAGCGGTTGGTGGTGCGGCTGCGGACGGGCGCCACACCACGTGGCAAAGGTTTCCAGGCGAACTTCAAGACACGTAAGTATTGGGCCCGGGAAGGCCCGCACGCACGCACGCACGCAGCATCCTGTACGCGACTATCATTCTTCACTCGCAGTGGCGCACGTGACCGAGCAGCGCTACATCACGCTCACGAACAAAACGACCGGCATGCTGTACTCGCTCAACTACCCGCAGCCGATGCCGTACGATGTCGACTACACGCAGCACCTGATTGCACCGCTCGGCGAGGTGATCCTGCTGGAGCTGTACGGCGTCGGGTTCAGCCAGCATGGCTGCCATCAGACGGGCTTCATCGAGGTAAGCAGCCACGCACACGCAAACACACGCACACACACAGCTCATGAGCTGAACGTTTCCGATCACCAATACACTCGAATCTTGCGCTCGCTGCAGATCTACGATAACTACACGGACAGCAATGGCACGCTTTGGCATCTGTGCGAGCACCATCCGACGGGGAAGCCAGCCGGTGTCGAACCGGAACCACTGCGGGCGAGCACGTCCGACCGGCGGTACGCGGTGCACGGTGCACCGGCCAGGCTCCGGCAGCCCGCCATCGGTAGCCACGGGCTAGCCGGCAAACCGGCACCGATCTACATCACGTCCTATCTGAACACGATCCACATCCGGCAGCGAAACGCGAACGGCACCGGCATACGGCTGAACGCGACCGTCCGCCTGCAGGAGGACGCCGGCTACAAGATGAAGCTGATCTCGAACGCCGACGAGTGGGTCGAGAGCTGCCGACCGAACCCGTGCCAGTACGGTGGCAAGTGCATTAGCACGGGCCAGGCGAAACGTGGTGTCTGCCAGTGCTACGGCCACTTCACCGGCCGCTTCTGCGGGCTGAACATCTGCGAGCTGGAACCGTGCTTCTTCGGCAAGTGCGAACTGACGCCCACCAGCTTCAAGGTACGTTTGCGCGCCGTGCATTTGGCCCTGGAACCCATGGTTTATGGTTTACCCGGTTCATCCACCAATTCCAGTGCAACTGTCAGCCCGGCTTCGTTGGCGTTCGGTGCGACCAGCGGCAGAAACCGTGCGCGGACAACCCGTGCGAGAGCCGGGGCGAATGTTTCGAAAAGAATGGTGGCTTCTTCTGCCGGTGTCACGCCTGGTGGGAAGGGCCGCGGTGCGAGAAGCGCATGATGCACATCCCGTACAAGCCGCTCTCGGAACGGATGCTGCAGGAACCGTTCTGGCTGGGGCTGATCACGGTGTTCGTGGTGCTCGCCGTCATCGGGCTGGTCTGGTGCGCCAAACGTCACTTCCCGGAGAAGATCGAGAAGCTGCTCGCGGACGACACACAGCTAAACCGAAGTACGTCCGGCGGCGACGCTCGTTTGCCCAGCGCTAGGAGTCTCATCTATGGTTGTTGCATCCGCTCTGTTACAGGCACGTTCCCGCCCCACCACCTCAACACGGCCCTGCGCGAACAGCTGCAGGCAACCGCCGGTACCGTTTCGTCGTCGAACGCCACTACCCCCGCCTCGCACCGGACCATCTTCGGACGATTGGGTATAAGAAAACCATCCATATTGAGTCTCAGCAGCCCACAGCAAGTTGGAGGGGCTACCGCTAGAACATTTTCTTTAGATGATCTTTTACGGCCCCCTCCTCGACGTAAGACAGACAAACATATGATTAACAAATTAATAATCGAAACATAATAGCACCAAAACAATACCTACCTTCTTTTCGGCAGTACTACAGCAACCAAACTTGAACAAACTATCAATCAATCTTATCAAATCCAACCTCAACTGCTGTGTCTGTTAGTGCCTTGCTCACGATCTGTAATATTTGCTGAGTATTTTTGTTTTTTGTTTTTTTTTTCTTTCTTTGATTTGCTTCTCGCTCTATTTCATTATGTATGTACGTCTCCTTTTCTGCTCTCTCTCTCTCTTCAACCCTCTCTTTCTCTGTCTGTCTGTCTGTCTATTAGTCTTGTTGTCATTTCGAACGCATTGTACAATAATATTCTAATTTGTGGCTGGATTGTTTTAGATGTTTACTATACATATCATGCAAATAGAAACAACAAGCAAATCCAAGTACGCAAAACTCCTAGATCAAATGCCATTAAAAATAAAAATTATCCAAACCTCGCTCTCCTTCTACCTCTCCGTCCTAGAACCATGGTGTATGCGTGTGCTCATCTCGCACCATGTTATAGTATACACGATAGCTAGAGGCGCAAACATTTCACACATGGATGCATCGTAGTTGTTCCCCAACGTTGTGCGTATCGTTTTTTAAAGCCATTTTAAGCCAGTATGGATTAATGATCCACCGAACTAGCGATACGGCGAATTAAATTCCGCGTGGAAGATATGCCCATTATGGCGTGGGCTTAATTCTTCCCGAGTCTCCTTGCTGGTAACTGTGACCTTTCAAGCTTAAGTCTATCCGTAGAGCTACACCAAGTCAACAACTAGCGCTTACTCACTGCTCGGTATACGTACCAAAACTGCAAGGTTTTTGTGGCTTGGAGTTATGTAGTACCAGCACTTCATCTCTTCACTTCTGATGTACAATAGTTTCTCTTACTACCTTTCCGAACGCATTTCCGATAGAGCCGTGTGCGTCTTGTATATTAGATGGTTACATGAGTACGTTTGCATTTAGTTCTTACACGTTCGGTAGATTTGATAGCTCTCATACCGATTCAACACACCGTTTGTGTTTTGTACCTTTCCCAACTGTAAGTAAGCAGTAACCAACACTATAGCGCATGGTTTTGACAGTTACCTTCTCAGTAGTTGTTTATTTCCATACCACTACCACCACCTCCACCAACCTCCACTCGTAGCCTATCCTTTTCAAGTGATACTTCACCTACTCCCGACCACCCAAATCATGGCAGGCTCGATCCGACCCGGCCAAGATCCACTCATCCGGTCCCTCTTCGTTCTCGCATCTCGCGCCATCTTCCAGGCACACCATCGCCCCGGAAGAAACGAAACAACTCGACGCCAACGAAGAAGAACGTCAACGAAAAGAAGCAGATCCTGCAGCAGCTGGTGTCACCGGCACAGAACGCATCCACTAAAGTCAGTCTCCTCTGCCGTTTCCTATCGCACACCTGCCCACCAGCAACACTACCACTTACAAACCACTCTCGCTTTGTTTCGTTTCCTGTGTTGCGCTCTCCGTCCGATGCAGCAGGTGAGCCTGGGCGAGCTGATACAGCTGTCCGAAACACGGCTGAAAGCGAACTACGCCGAGTCGGAGGCGGGCATGAAGGAGACGACGTTCTCGGAGAACTCACTCTCGGTCACGTCGATGGTGCGACAGATCTCCGATCCGAAGCTGGAGAAGAAGGTCACCTTCGCCCGGCTGCTCAGCAAGGTGTCCGCCGAGATGAGCTCCGGCTCGGAGGACCTGGCGAATGTGAGTAACTGCACGCACACGCTCTAGCATAATACCCAGCCCTGAACCTGTGTACCGTAGTACGTGTATTCCTAGTTCCGTTTTCTGTTCTGGCATTCGGTTTTCATTCTTCGGTTGTGTATGTTTTTTATGTTTTGTTGGAATCTGGATATTCCTCTCGCTCCCTGTCTCGCTCCTTCGCCCATTTGACAACCCCATGTTCTGTACATCATCCGCTTCAAACGTCAGGCTGCTGAACGTATTCGTTTTTGTGTTTGAAGTAAGGCTTTCGTTCACGTAAAACGTAAACGTTAACGTAAAGCTACCACCCTGCCATACCGATTCGTCCATTCGTTTCGTTTAACGTTTTTGAGTTTGTTCGTTTGCCAAACACGTCGACACGTTAACATGTACTACCAATTATTAGTCGTTACCAAGTCCAAGGTGTTGCTACTAGTGCGTGCGCCGATTGGTGTGCGTTCCCTAAGTCTTTGTGTGCGTGTATTGTGTATGTGTCTCCAAAAAAAAAAACAAAAAAAAGCGGATAGCCTACGAAAGGACGGGCAAGTAAATTGGCTAGTTTTTCCTAGTGTTCCACTCCACAACGTCAGATAAACAGGCAGCAGATAAACAAGCGAAGAACCAAAACAAAAACAAAACAAAAAAACCCTTACAACTAGAACACAACACTGAAACCCTTGCGGACCTCGACCACAGCCGAACAGCTCATTGAAATTGAAACTATTTATCTCTTCACTGCCCTCACTACCACCACCACTACCCCGCTCCTTTTACATCACGTTGCGTTCCCGTTCGAAAAAAAAAACAAACCAAAAAAAAAAAAACAAACAAAAGGGAACGAAACATTCTAGTGCCCTAAGTCTTCCGAACGAGGTACCGCCGCGCGCAAATTCCGTACCACCGTCGCCGTGCACAAACGAAATCCGGTCGCCGCACAGTACGTCGTCGAACCAGGGCAGTGATTCGCTCTCCAGCTCCGAGCTGGCGCTGCATGACTTCGGGCTCCGCAGCAGCAATCGGCGCACAGGCCGGCCGAAGGTGTCGAGCGCCGACTCGATACTGGCGATGTTCAAAAACTTTGCCGCGTCGAGCAATGCGCTCAACACGCTGCCATCGTCGATCGTCATCTCGCCGTCGTCAACGCCGACCGCGTCCAGCCCGCAGGATGACGTGCCCGGCGATGACGATTCGTCGACGTCGTCGAACCACACGCCCGTCAGCTACTCGAGCGGCGGAGCGTCCGATTCGCCCGTCTTCTACCGCCAGAGCACGATCGAAGTGCCGGTGCTGGATGCGCTTAGTGCGCACAAGTCGGCGACGACCACAACCACGAGCAGCGGCGGCAGCGGGGGGGCGGCGGCCGGCACGGCCCAGCTCCATCCACCGACGATCCTGCTCGAGATACCGAGCAACGGCATCAACAACAAGTGTCTGTCACCGATCCGGGAGATGCCGACGCCGATTCCGTCGCCGGCGCTGACGCCGATCATGCCCAGACCCCAGCGTATGCGCACGCCGCAATCGATCCACGACGAGTCGATGTCGGTCACGTTCAACAGCGGCTACGACGACTATCACGTAAGTTGAGGTTGAATGCGCCCCGTAGGAGGCTGTCGAGGCCACGCTCATGTAGGACTTCCCGTCACCGCTGTACCTTCGCCACCCTCAGTCACTCGGTGTCAACTCCATCCCTAGGCAGTGTACCCCGCGAGATGAAGCCGTCGATCTCCCCACTTTCCAGCGCTTCCTCTCGCAACCAACTACTACGCATTCTCTCAACTATCTCTCTTTCTGTCTCTCTCTCTCTCTTTCTTTCCTTCCTTCCCACCGCACACACCTTTGTTTCATGCCATGTGCCTCATAACCTCAATCATGCTATCCGTTTGCGTCTTCAGTTCACTACGTTCCCGATGCGATGAATGGTGAATTGGTTTGTTTTATTCACTTTCAATATTTATTTCTACCCGTTTTGTGTTGTATAATTATAGATGCCTTTCTAGTACCATCCAGCTCCTCTCTCCGAAACTCCTCCACTCGCACGCGTTCAGTGTACTCGAGCACCATATACAAAAAACAAACAAACAAACAAACAAACGAGAAACCTTACTTACGCCTGTCAACGCGCCTGTCAACGCGCCTGTCAATCGAAAGTTGTCCGGCAGTCCGAATGTGCAAACCTCTTGCGATGCTCCGTGCTTTATACACCGCTATCTCTCTCTCTCTCTCTCTCCTCC
>JXXA01000929.1:0-17607 GCA_000956255.1 Anopheles punctulatus | reverse complement strand
TTGTATCTATTATGAACGTGGTGCTTTGGCAAGCTCGTGTCGGTCCTGATGGATAAAAATGCGGATTTAAAAGGTATCGAAATGATGAAGACTGAATTATGGCCCACTTTGCTCGTATTAAAATAATAATAGGAATTAAATATTAACCAATATTATAAAAATTATTGAACTATGTTTTGCCCATTGTCGCCATTAGCTGCGATGCGACGTATTGGCAAAGGTATGAAAGGTACGAGTTTTTCCCCATTTCCGCGTTATAGCTCCCAAACAGGGCACACGTCCCTTCCGCGATTCAATTCGTTCGGTGAATGTTTTTACATGTGTGGTTCATTTTTCTCGGTGTATCTCCGTAGGTGCTGGAGCAGGTGCATCCTTCGCTGCAGGCCCGGGAGGATGCGTTGCTGTACGTCGAAAGCCTCTGCCTGCGACTGTTAGCGACACTATGTGCGAAGCCACCGCCGCACACGGTAATGGTAAGTAGGAAAAACGAATTTCTCTCCATCCTCCTCCTCCCAGCCCAGAAGAGTCTTCGCGCCCGGGATTCGATCGGGAGGGGGAGCAGCAGTAGCGGCAGACATTGAAGGTGGATACTTTCGAAGATGCATTTCCGTTCGTTACGGCCCAACTGCTAGTGCTGGCAGCGAAGCGAGCAGAGAGCCGTTGCAATATTGTGCAACAGTAAAATTGACATTTCAACGAAGCCGTGTGGCGTTACGATGGCGCGGGGAAAGCGGAGGCGCGCGTGTGTACCTTATATAGTGGTTTGGTTTGTCTCACCGTTTCTCGCCGTGTCTGTCAGCCTGGGAATGTCTTAATTGACGTTTCCTGCTGCCCGCGTCCCGGTTTTATATGTATTGTTGGAGTGGCGTGTTGGGAAAGCGGGAAACCGTTTTCTACTCTTTCCGGAACATTCCTGCCCGGAGGCTGCACATGTGATTGCGCCAGGACATTCGGATGGACGTGGTGCAGCGACCAAGGGAACCTCCTAAATATGCTTGTCGCTTCCTCATTCTCCCGAGCGAAGCTTTGTCGCTTTTGTTTTCGTTGCACTTGTCAAGCGTTAGAATCACTTGAGAATCAAAGTAGGCTCACTGTCTGGAGGATGCATAGCTGGAAAGAAACCATAGTAACTGTTATTTGTGTGTGTATTTTTTTCCTTATACATGCCGTCTTCCCTTGACACCAGGATGTGGAGGAACGTATCATCCGTACCTTTCCGAACCCGATCGATAGGTGGGCACTAGGAGAGGCACGCGAAACGATAGACAAGTCGAAGAAAAAGAAACCGGTGCTACCAGTTGATCGTGTGCATACGCTGCTGCAGAAGGTACGTATACACGGTGTGCATACATTTAGGCGCTAAGTGTCGTGTTGATTTTCACCCGGTCGTTGTTTTCCAGGAGGTACTGCAATACAAAATCGACAGCGCCGTGTCGCTGTTTCTTGTGGCCGTACTGGAGTACATATCCGCCGACATCCTGAAGCTGGCCGGGTACTATGTGAAGAACATACGTCACATCGAAATCACCCGCGAGGACATCGAGGTCGCCATGTGCGCTGACAAGGTTTGCGGCCGACTTTTCTTCCTTTTCTACCCCTCATGCTAATCATGCCTTTCAACTCGTTCATTCACGCTCTCTCGCGCTATCTATCTCTCTCTCTCTCTTTCTGGCTGTTGCTTAGTGTTGTTTGCTTTTCTCTTATTTATTTTTCGCGTTATTTTCTTTAAGCATTATTACTTGCAAATGTTTGGTTTGTTTTTTTTTATTAACTTTTATTTAAGCTAGCTTGTTACTTCAGACATTTTTACGTTTTTCATTTCATTTAGTTTATTTAATACGTTCGGTGTGTTACTTATATTTTACTTGACTAAATTGAACCACGAGTTCAACCCGGCAAACGCTAAACGAACAAACAAAACAGTACTGCAGCAAGAATTAATGGAAAAATTAATAACAGATTAAATTTCTATGCGCAAGATTTGGATCACATTTGTTTAATTATTTGTTATTTGTTCGGCTTTGCTTACATTTGTACATAAGCCATGTGAGGACGGCTGCATTCCGTTGTACTCATCTGCTCGTGGGTTCCGAAGTACGTTACTTGCATAGACAAAATTACCTCAATCGTGTACCCATTGGATTCACTGAAGTGTTGCTACGGCATTTGATATGGTTGATAGAAGGGATTAGTGCTAGTGCCATTGCTTTCATTAACACCTCGGTAAATAACATATCGTACATTGAGCTTGCAATGGTGCCTGATGGCAGTGTGTAAATCGTTTAGCAACTAGAGTAGCTCAAGTAATAACCTGCACCATCCCCATCGTTCTGGAGAAGCGTCAGCGAGATAAAATCCAATTAAATGTTATGGTTTTTGTTTGCGTACTATCAGCTTGGGTTGGCTCATGCGAATTCATGTGTTCAATGGTTGCTTTTGTTTATACCAACGAGATGACAAAATAATCGGGAAAGCCCTAGTTATAATGTAGCAGAAGTAGTAATGGAACATCAGTTTCAAGGTTGCATAATTAGTTTCACGCAATTTTAAGGAGTATTTACTATGCCGAAACGTGCATAGCCGTACGGAGCTTCGTTTCAGTGATATTATTTCCAGTTTAACGATAGAACAAATTTTTTTTGCCTTACTCTTGACATACTCTGGCTTGAATCGAGCACGAAACAACGGAACATGTTTTAAGGTTAACATATCTGTTTTTGCTTTACCTTTTTGAAGTATTTCATGTTTTTTTTGTTTGTTTGTTTCAATTTGTTTTTCTCCAAGCGCAAACACGCTATCGTAGCTCTTTTTCAAGTACAGTGACACATACATGATGTTTCACCTGTTTTCAAGCTAAATTCGAAACCGATTCTCACCCCACGACACACTATTTTTCACTCAGTTTACTTATACGTCACAAAATGTTATTTTATGTTTTTTTCATGCTGTCCCAACAAATCAAAAACAAAAATCATTGCAAAAAATTGTTCAAATTTCCACAACAAAAATTTGTAAATCAAATGAAACAACGCGAAACGAATTGAACTGTGTTCCGCGTTCCTTCGTCTCACAATTCAATACAAAAAAAATCACACAAAAACTCAAATCTGCAAATACAAAAGGTGGTACGTAGATTGTCCAATTCTCTTTATTATGTATTTACGAACTAAAAATCATTACCCCTAACTGTCCTCTTTTAAACAAAATATGATTGTTTGTTCAGTTTAAAGTAATTAAGAAAATAATCCCCTTCCACACTCTATCCCGAAGAATACACGCAGGAAGAGGTCCCTTGCGGATGCATATTTGTCTTGGGCATTTTTCTGTATTATCCTCGTTCTTATCCCTCCTGCTCTCATTTGATCACACGACCTTTTGTCGTTTCATACACCACACCTCCTTCGAGCATTTAATTTGACGGCGGCGTCCCTGTGCCGCCGACATCTCTGCATAGTTCGTTGATCTATTTTTTAGTAGTGTTGATACGTAAGTAGTTGTCTTGGAAGTCAACCAAACGTCTTTCTCTTCGTAGTGCAGTCGATCTATTTTTTACATTTACTCGGTTAGATATATATATATATATATTACGGTTTTGTTTTCGCTCACCGGATTGTGTTTGTGACAATCGCAAACATCCCTTTGTACTATCACTGTATAGTTTTCGTTTTATGACTGTCTTCGTTAATTTTGTAACTATTATTACACTTCAATCGTTCATGTCTCACTAGACGAACGTAAGCGACCTGTTCGTGTTTTGAGATTGTAGAGCAAACTTTTAGTTTGGAACAAAATGAAAAATGTTCCTTTTTTGCACACACATATTTACTTTTTTTTTACGCTGTAGATAATGATTCAATCCCTTTTGCTTATAGTGTATCGCATTCCTTGTGTAGGTACTTTCCCGTAGCGCGGTCATCCGCGATCGAAGCGGATTATGTTGGCCTGCTTTTAACACGTCTATGTACCAACCAGTTCTTTGGGGAAATAATTGGTCTATATGCAGATGCAGTTGTGGATCAGTCAGGCTCGATTGATCTTACGCTTCTTCAGTTTGTTGGGACTGGCCATCACATACCGACACGATTGTTTTATATTGTTAAAGTTTTTGAAATAATAGTCTTTTGTTAAAGTGGATTACGTTACGTATTGATTCGCATACACGTGTTACTTGTTTCGTGCACTGTTTTTTGTGTCTATTTTTTTTCATTTCAAGGTTGTTATCATTGTATGGTTAATATTATTGGCATGCTTCGGGTCATTTGGGTAGGCCAAGATATCGTCGATGAGTTCGCATGGCAGTTTATGTTTAATATTTGATCACTGTTTTCGTTTAATTTTTTTTTCGTGTGTTATAATTTTTATTCTATGCAATCGAGAATGCATCACAGGTGTAGCTAGGGTAGCTTCGAAAGCATTTGCATGAAATATCATCCTTATTTTATTCTTCCTTGTATTGATTTCCATGCTCATTTTTGGTTTCTGTCTCACCATACACCAAACCTTTCACATTAAACAAAAAAGCTACACAATGCAAGTGTCTAAAACGCTCTCCCGAACACCCGCTCCCTTTACCTTCTTCGCAACCTCGTATGCTTGCTTCCATCGAGATAAATGTTCCGTTCTGTAACCCTCTCCTGCTACCTCAGACAGATGTGTGGGGGTTGTTTTGTTGTGAAGAAGAAAAACAAATGCTCTGTTTCACTTTCATGAACATTGCTTCCTTGATCGCCCTCAGGTACTGATGGATATGTTCTATCAGGGTGAAAGCTCCAACTCGATGGCACCGAGTCCGCTTCCACCGACGCCCCGTGCCAGCCTCAGCTACGAGGAAGTCGTAAAGGAGCTGATCCACGACGAGAAACAGTATCAACGGGATCTGCACATGATCATCCGAGTATTCCGCGAGGAGCTAGTTAAGATAGTTAAGGACCCGAAAGTAGGTGTTTGGTTTGTAACGGTGCGAACGAATCGTTGTCTCTAACAAGGAACATTTTTGTGTTTGTTGTCTTACAGGAGCTGGATTTAATATTTTCCAACATAATAGACATTTACGAGGTGTCGGTGACGCTGCTGGGATCGCTTGAAGATGTGATAGAAATGTCCCAGGAGCAAACGCCACCGTGTATTGGTAGCTGTTTTGAAGGTAATTGTCCGTGGGACGGTTGGGGTTCGCTGGAATTTACATTAAAGCTTTTTCCTTTTTTTTTAATTTTTTGCAGAACTGGCGGAAGCGGCTGAGTTCGATGTGTACGCCAAGTACGCGAAGGATATTACATCGGTGACGGCGAAAGAAGCGCTAGCCAATCTGTTAGCACGACCGGAAGTGGTACCTATCGTTCGGTTTCGTTCGGAGAAAAGTGGCGGAGTTTCTAATGTGTTGTTTTGTGTCGCTCGCTCCGTTTTCCAGGCCAGCTCACTGATGTCTGCCGGACATGGTTTCAAGGAGGCGGTCAAATTTTACCTACCAAAACTACTATTAGGGCCCATCGGGCATGCGCAGTTATATTTGGATTACATTAAGGTTTTACTACAGCTGAGTCCCTCGCAGGAGGACAAAGAGAGCTTCGAGCAGGTGCAGGGCTTACTGAAGCCCCTGCAGTGTGAGCTGCAGAGCATTTCCTCGCTGTTGCCGAAGTAAGTGTTTGTTGTTGTTCTCATGGTTTTTCGCACTTGTGTGGACTTATCGAAAATGTATCTCTAAATCACTCTAACAATAGGGAATACTTTACGCGTGTCAACAGTCGCGCCCGAAGGCAATCGGCGATTGAAAAAACGCGTGATCTTCAGAACACGGTCGAGCACTGGGACAAGGATGTTGGGCAGTGTTGTAACGAGTTTATTCGCGAGGATACGCTTGCGAAGCTTAGCTCGGGCAAACGGCAGACGGAGCGCAAAGTGTTCCTGTTCGATGGATTGCTGGTGTTGTGCAAAGCCCGGAGACAAATCGTGCCGGGTAACAACTACGACTACCGGCAGAAGGAGCGTTTCTTTATGCGCAAGGTCGAGATCATTGATCGGCCAGATACGGACGAGCTGAAGCACGCGTTCGAGATCTCGCCCCGGGAGCAACAGAGCGTTGTACTTATCACGAAGAACGCCCAGCACAAGAACGACTGGATGGCGGATCTGATCATGCTGAACACGAAGTCGATGCTGGAACGCATCCTGGATAGTATACTGCTCGACATTGAGAAGAAGCACCCGCTGAAGCTGCCGAGTCCGGCGATCTACAAGTTTGCCGTACCGGACGGTCCAACCAACATCGTGCTGGAGGAGCGCGAGGGAACGGGTGTGCCGTTGATCAAGGGTGCCACGCTGTGTAAGCTTATCGAACGGCTAACGTACCACATCTACGCCGATCCGATGTTCGTGCGCACGTTTCTCACCACGTACCGGTCGTTCTGCTCGCCGAAGGAGCTGCTGCAGCTGCTGGTCGAGCGGTTCGATATACCGGATCCGGCCGTCGTGTACGATCCGGCTGCGGAGAAGGATCTCGCCGGCGATACGGACAAGTTCCACAAGAACTCGCAGCGGGAGGACTGGAAGCGGTACAAGAAGGAGTACGTGCAGCCGGTACAGTTTCGGGTGTTAAACGTACTGCGGCACTGGGTCGATCATCACTTCTACGATTTCGAGCGTGATGCCGAGCTGCTCGAGTCTCTCGAACGGTTTCTCGAAACGGTGCGCGGCAAATCGATGCGCAAGTGGGTTGATTCGGTGATGAAAATCGTACAGCGGAAGGTAAGGAAGGGGTTTTTTTTGTTCTTTGAAATTTTGGGGGGTGGTGTCGCCAAGAATCGCCTAGAACCCATTTTTGTTTCTGGCTTATTTCGCAGAACGAAAGTGAGGACAATCACCGACAGATCACGTTCGCGTTTGGACACAGTCCTCCGGCGATCGAGCACCATCTACCGCTGAACAGTGAGAATGAATTTAATCTGCTGATGCTGCACCCGCTGGAACTGGCGCGTCAGTTGACACTGCTCGAGTTTGAGATGTACAAAAATGTAAGTAAATTTGGAGTGTTTTGCTAACCTGTTGAAATCAAATTTCGACTAAAAACGTGTTTCTATTTCTATTCAATTGCCATCCGTTTTGCAGGTCAAACCATCCGAACTGGTTGGCTCGGTGTGGACGGGGAAGGATAAAGAAACAACTAGTCCTAATTTATTGAAAATAATGCATCACACAACAAACGTGAGTTACCTGTTGCCTATTATTTTCGCGCATTTGTTTTTAACAATTTCATCCGTTTTCCCCGCGCCAGTTCACCCGCTGGATCGAGAAATCGATTATCGAGGCGGAAAACTTTGAGGAACGGGTCGCGATGGCGAGCCGTGCGATTGAGGTGATGATGGTGCTGCAGGATTTGAATAACTTCAACGGTGTGCTGTCAATCGTGGCCGCGTTCCAGGGCGCTGCCGTGCACCGGTTGAAGCTGACGCTCGAGGACATTCCGAAGCGGCACCAGCAGGTGTTGGGCGAATGCGGCGAGCTGAACAACTCGCACTTCAAGAAGTACCAGGAGAAGCTGCGCTCAATCAATCCGCCCTGCGTGCCGTTCTTCGGCATGTATCTGACCAACATTCTGCACATCGAGGAGGGCAATCCGGACGTGCTGCCCAACACCGAGCTGATCAACTTCTCCAAGCGACGGCGGGTGGCCGAAATTACCGGCGAAATACAGCAATATCAGAATCAGCCGTACTGCTTGAAAGTCGATCCTAGCATAAGGGTATGTTTGAAGCATTTGTTAAGATGATTGCGTTTTAAGTAACATACCACCTTCCTTCTTTCATAACTCCGTATCCTTATTTATATGCATTACAGCATTTTCTAGAAAATTTAGATCCTTTCAAAGGATGGAGCATTACGGACATTCAGAACTATCTGTACGACGAAAGCAAACGGATAGAGCCTAAAAACTGTCGCCAGCCTTTGAAATTCGTAAGTATTGCGATTGCGCCGGACATAGCGAGAACACGCGCGTAATGCAAGATGCTTTTTCTCCACACAACAGCCCCGCAAATGGCCGGACATTCCGTTGAAGTCGCCCGGCATCAAGCCCTCGTCGCGGCGCAACAACAGCTCTGCCAACTCGTCGATGACACTGCCGGGTACGCTTCCGTACAGTAAAACTGCCCTGCTGACAAACAGTGATACGGGCGAACAGTCACCACCGGCTTCGTCGTCCTCCTCCGTGCACGACTATTCCATCTTTGCCTCGGTCAACATACACTCGTCATCGTCCGGGACGTCATCGCTATCCTCGCTGTACTACCAGCAGCAGCAACAGCATCTCCAGCAGCAGCAGCAGCAGCAGCAGCACCAGCAGCACCAGCAGCACCAGCAGCAGCAATGCTTTCAATCGTTTCAGCCGCAGCAACATCATCTTCCCGGCTTTTACCAAAGTCAGCAAGGTGGTGCCGTAGGAGGTAGTGGCAGTTCGTCACAGTACTCGCATCACAGTGGTCACCATCAACAGCAGCAGCAGCAGCAGCAGCAGCAACAACAACAGCAGTACCTTCATCAACATCATCACCATCACGCCCATCATTACCACCCGAGCTTCTCGCAATCGATAGCGAATCTAACGACGGCCGGTGGAGATAGCCAAATGGCACCGGAGATACCGCGCCGGTCGGACAGTACGATACTGAGCAACACGAACCATCAACTGATCGGCGGCTGTCTGTCCGAGAGTAGTGGTAGCTACAACGGTGGGAAGCTGCTGCCGAGCCCCCGCTATCCTTCCGCCTCCATGACGACCCTTTCGTCGACGTGTTCCTTGTCTACCGCGGCATCGGCCGGTGCCGGCGGAGGAATGGGCACCGGTGCCTCCACCTACTCAATCGGGGGCAGCCTGTACAGTGGCTCCAGCAGTGAAGCATCCGGCTACGGTACGGCAAGCTCCGTGACGTCGTCGTCGGCGGCCAGTATTGTATCGATGTCGCACAACGATGGGAGCGCGCTACAACAGCACGTGCTAGCATCGGCAGTGGTTCCCCATCCCGACATTCCACCGGCAATCAGTCCGCGGACTGACAAACCACAGCCGTTGCATCCACCACCACCTCCACCATCGCTGCATGCGAGCGTAAGCCCAAGCGCTACTACCGGGCACCCTAACAGTGCCAGTAGCAACAGTAGCACCACTAGCAGTGGTAACAGTACCGGCACAATACTGGCCAACACCACTACCGTTACAACATCCATCGCCAACAGCACTAGCAGTAACTTTAGACATAATACATCCAATTCTATCAAGTAAGTAGCAAACTTTCACGCCGAATGCTTTCACACCAGTTCACACACGCTAATGTTTGCCCTTTTGTTTACAGAAATCAAAACTGTGATTTCACTTACACCATCCCAAGCGGTAGCAGCGGTGCCGGAAACATTAGCAGCAGCAGCAGCGGCGTACCTCCTCCGCCAGCCAATTCCAGTGGTCGACCACCGTCGTCCTGTGAGCATTCGCCCGTCTTTCCTTCCAGCCCGAAGATCCAATTCCAGCAGCATAATCATCCCACCGCAACCACGGGCACGACACCCCCCTGCCAGCATCATCACCATCATCATGCGTCGCACGTGCAGCAACACGCCGCGGACGGTTTGCAAGAGGGTGGTGTGGTGCAGCCATATTCGATCCAGTACAACAGTAATGCTTCACCGTCGGCACAGCAGCAGCAGCACCACCACCACCATCATCCGTGTCAGCACTGTGATGGCGGGCTGCCAAACAGTGCCGACTTCGGTCCGATACCGATCTCACCGCACGTTAACGTACCAAATACGCACAATGTCCTACCACCCATGCCGCCTCCACTACCTCCTAGGGTTAAACGAAAAGAATCTTCCACGGAGTCGTCCCAGTCGTCTCAGATACGGCAGGCACCGGATGCACCGACGGTAAGAGGGCAGCGACAGCAAGTGAAGATTGCGTGCAGCGGGAACTGATTCGAATTCCTTTTTTATTCTCCATGCTATCACATGTGTAGCTACCACCGAGAGACGTTAGTCCACCGCCGTTGCCACCACGGACGCACACACAATCGTCACACTACCACTTCGGTGTGGCTAGTCAGGGTGGCACGACGATGCTGCTGAACTACACGCAACAAAGTCCGGGAGGGTGCGGTGGTGGTGGTAGTGGTGCTACCGGTGGTCATTTCCCAATGGACACTACCACCTGGAACCATTCCTCATTTCACACGGTAAGCAGTGCAGTGCACTAGCAGCAGCGAAAGCAAAGATTATCCATTCTTTTCTTCCAACCACGCAGAAGGATGAATCGACGTCTTCGTCGTCTTCGTCGTCTACGTTGACAAGGGATAACCTGAATCAGCACAACCAGCACGTCGGCACGGTGTCAACCGGTAGCAGTAACAGCAACAACAACAACAGTAGCAGTATTGAGCAGCGTTTGCTAATGCTGCCGCACACCAGCACGATCATGATGCGCCGCAACTCGGCGATGGATCGGGCGGCGAAGGAAAACATTCCCAACATGGCTACGTCGAGCTCGTTGTCGGGTTTGTCCACGATCGCTGCCGGTGTGTCTGGTGGTGCAGTCGTTGCGAGCGGCAGTGGAACGTCCGGCAGTGGAGCGACGATCAATTCGAGCGTTCCGAGTGGTTCCGGCTCGACGATGGGTAGCAGCGGCACGCCACTCAACAACAGTCCGTCGGCGGTCGGCGGCGGGAAGAACAAATCGGTGCAGAACTCACCCATCGCAGGACAGCAACCACAGCAGCAGCAGCAGCAGCCAAATGTGCTCTGCCGGAGGGCTAGGTAAGAGGGAGACTAGGCGGGAAATCGGTGATTGTTGCGAGCTCTAATTTTTATTTTCTTTCCACAGCACCAACATTTCACCCCGTTTTTCCCCCGGAGAAACGACACCGAAACTACCCCCGAAGCCGAAGCAGAACAACATTAACTCAGGTAGGTTTTACAAATGAGTGCATCGTAGTAGACTGCTAATGATTTCATTCCCCCCCCCCCTCTATGTCTTCTTCTTTCTCCTTGAAGATCGCACTATGTTTCCCTATCCCAGCACGAACTGACAAAGCGGCGGTCCCGGCTGTGGACGATACTTTTTACGTTAGTCACTCTTCGCGCGACGGTGCCGCACTACGAACTGACTGACATTTACGCGAAGGATTTGCCTGGCTGCTGCCACGTTCTGCCCGGATCAGTATCATTTGCTCCCATTGATGGATCATGCGATTTTGTTAAGCGAAGATAATATGATTGCATTTAAGGAATTGTGTGCCATAGAACCGATCCAGCCGTTTCGATCCAGCCACGTTCAAGGTGTTGTTCCTTTGATTTTGACGTTTGAATCATTATCAAAATGTTTTTAGTTTGTTTTCATTTTTTAATAGTTTTTTTTTATTTTAATTTTGACACTACTTGGCACTGACCGGTGTGCGAGGGTTTTCGCAAGTATTAGTAACAGTGAATATTTTGTCCCTTGTGAAATGTAGTTGAATACATTCGTTGCTCGTGTGAAGTTGGGGTTTCGTGTCGTTATTTGCGAATTGAAACATTTAATCCACAGTTGCGGCATGGAATGCTAAACAGCCGCGTAGTCTTTTCTCTGTCGACTGTCGAAACGGGAAAGCAAGGAAATCCCGATTGTGCTACGTTTGCGGTTAAATGATTGAGTGTACGTAAAATAACACGTGAGCAACACGAACTATTTTAGTTGATGTGTTTGAAAAAAAAAACAAAAATCAAACTTGAAATTGGCTGAACAGTTAGTTCGATCCAACATGAATGCTGCCGCCGGCTTGTGTTGCTGTGTGACGCAAAAAAGGATGATATGGATAGCCCATAGCATAGTTGAACCGACACTTTAATGCACACCACTCACCCACACTCACAAACACACGCATAGAAAACAAAAGAACAAAAGAGAAAACAAAGTGAACAAAAAATTCGTTGTTGTGTAAAATGTAGGTGTTTTTATGTGGATGTGGAATAATAAACAAAACAAAAATTTTGAAGCAAAAGTTTGAAAAAAGTAATACGGCAAGTTGTTTCAGCTAGGCGAGTGCGGGCGTGTGTGTGTTTGTTACTTCTGTTTTAAATATCCACAAGAATAAAATGAAGTTGCACAAGCATAAATTGAAGCAAGTAAGAGCTCATCGTAGCAGGCAAAGCTAGGGAAAAGATTCGGAGCAACAAGAAAAGCAAGAGAAAAAATAGTAAAAAGCAGCTACTAGATTGCCAACAGTAAGTGTTTAACAACGTCTCTATCACTAACGGATATCTGAAAGGGAATTGAGGTAAAAAAAATATTGCGCAACCTTAGCATATTTTTGTTTGTTCTGGGATGTCTATCACGTTTTAGTTTAATGCTGCGTTCATGACAGTAAGACACCCGGCTTTTCTTCTTCTGCCTCTATTTGACGTGTTATACCGCAATCTTCGGATGTATGGAACGTTTCCATGCGGAAGATTTCGGACACCGAATAAAAGAAAGTGGGAAACTATTTGACGAGCAGTCTTCGTGCGCTTTTTATTCGAATAAATCGTAGCGTTTAAATGCTGTGTTTGTGTTGCAAGAGAAGTACACACGCACGCTCGCACGCACAAACACACACGTGTACCCGCCAACAGAAAATCATGGAATATTGTGAAGCTATGAATGTGTTGTGTAAATAAGTACGTTATACAGTGCAACAGTATCGCATAATTATTATACAAAAAAAAGTATATATTATATACACGAACACACGCACAAAACATTAAAAAAAAACATGAAAACCCCAGAATTAGGACAGGAGACTTAGTCGGTAGGAGGGTTGTGGTGTGCGCTGGTTTACCGCACGACCATTACACCGCCATGGTCAGTGTCGTTGACGGCTGACCGATCGTTTGTGGATGATCATATCCGTTAAGGTGGCAGGGCGTTTTCGGTTTGTAAACTTGAATGGAAAGGAGAGAGGGAGAGTGAGCGTTAATAGTAAAGTTGTTAAGCAAGTTGTTGCGTGTATATTACGAACGGTTGGTTGTACAATGGAAGGAGCGAGAGAAGCGAAAGAACACAAAACAGGGCGAGAACGAATAGAGCAAAGGATATCACAGGTTAATAATGCAAAACAAGATATAAGAGAAGAGCATTCGGTGGGTAGAAGAATTTGCGCGTGTGCGAAGATGGGATAAAATATTAGTACCGATTTATTTAGTGTACGACGAACCGCGAATGATAAACCATAGCGCCACTGCAACAGAGCGCATGACTGTATGAGATATCCTATCGCAAAAAAACAAAAAAAAATGTTGTACTATATACAAGATTTTATGTAAAACAAAACAAGAAGGCAGGCAGTGTAAGAGATACAAAAAAAACACATGTGTACTATGTAAAACAGAGTAAAAAAATGTGCAGGTAAAGAGGAGAGAAAAGAATATATATATGTAGAGAGAAAGATGAATATATGAAGAATGAAAAGTGGAGCAAACGATAGAGAAAGAATGAAATTCGTTAAGATTTGTGCAAAGCAAATGAGTTTGCTACGAAAAGTTTATAATGCGGTTGAACGATAGAACGAGGCATGGGAAGAAAGTATGTGAGATACGCCAGAGGAAAAAAAACAGAAGCTGTGAAAGAGAACGCAAGAGAGAGAGAGATAGAGAGAGATAGAAAGAAAGAAGAACCTAAATGTTTGAAATAATGTAAAAAAATACAAAACAAAACTTAAAAAATGGGCTTGACTCAATCACCTTAACCCATCGAAAGAAAGATCCTTTTTTCTGGTGTTCGTTGGCAATGCTAGAATTCGCTGCGGACAGCAAATAAAAGCTGCACATCAGCTGCTTTCAATTTATTCATTCTTTTCACCCACCTTCTGTCTCCATGTTCACACATGGCCGTTCCACAGCAGTTTCCTGTTTTTCCAAATTTATCTTTCACTTTCACTAATGGTTTCAACACGTGTGTTCTTGTATACTGCACGGACATACTTCCGAATGCGCGTCGTTCCCTTCACGATGGCGGGTGACGCGTTGTTTCGTGAATTCAACCTACTTGCGTCCTTCAGGGCCGCTTGTGGAGGATCCTACCTTTATTATTACACATCGAATAGTACCGAATAATCTACTGGTTTAACATGTCTGAGTTTTGTGTGTTTGTTTTCATTAACATTTTTACGTCAATTTCACCTACATCAGCGGGCGGAAAGTAGACCCCACAGAAGGGCTACACATTTGTAACGCCTCTTCTGCACGCTGCGGGTCTAATCTACGTGTCTCGAAAGCGATGTAGAGTGTAAGAATGTATCAAGAATGTACAACAAGCATATATGTGTGCTGTCAATGTCGTGGTACAGTTCATATTAATAGTATTTTAACAGATTATTGGAATTTTACATGTGCTTTTAATTTTGGACAATGGGGACAACGAAGAAAACTGGTATTTATGTGGCATGGGACCACTTTTTGAAACGCCCGTGTGCGCTAGAGAGAGAGAAACAGAGGGAGAGGCAAAGACAGAGAAAGAGTAGCGAATAAGACAATAAGCAAAAAGTGTATATATACTGTCACTTTCCAATAGTTACCGTTGAGTTCATACTAAGAAGCATAATTTTAACTATGATACATCTGATTTCTTATCCTACGCACAATCTCATGTAGCTTTCTGCGTTCTATTACGTATTGTTGTCTTCGATAAGATACACTTAAAACGCACGTACAATTAAACTTCGATACACAAAACACAAATGTTTAGCGGTGGGTTTGCCGCACAGAAGCGAAAGAAAGCCCTAAATGCCTCACTTATTGAATGAAAAGCGAGGCTAATTGTCTTGTGCTCAAATATTCAACAACATAAAAACCTAACATCTACAATAGCTATTTGAAAGCGAACTTAGAACATTATGACGATTAAGGAGCACGAATTCTATGACGATTAAGGAGAAATGAACTAAAAGAAACACAAATCTTACTTCACGACAGCGCCTACTAAGACTTCGTCCGAATTGGTGGTGGGGCGAAATTATTTTTCGTACAGGATCTTGCTCGCGACAGGGCGAAGTGGTTCAATTTGATGCTATTTAGCCTCGTGTACAGCCACTATACTGTCGTTAGCAAAATCCTGTATTCGAAACAAGGCGCTTTACATCGATTTTATGTTCGGTACAATCACAGTGCTTTCAATCTGAACGAACGATGAACGTACAGCGCCGCCAACTAATGGACGGCACAAAAATGCATAAATATGTTTGCTGACACAATTGTTTCCTTGCTAGTTCATGCATTTCCTAAATAAATCTGTCTATTTGATCGTAATTTAAAAAAAAAAATGTCTACATTCTCCACACGTATATCTCCTTTTCCTCTCTCTCTCTCTCTCTCTCTCTCTCTCTCTCTTTTATGTGGTCTCTGCACGATCCCTTCATAAATTTGCCAATACGCCAGTTTGCTTTGCTGACCGTATTCGACGAAAAAAAAAACAATTTTAACCCCTCCAACAATTTGCGGCAAAACCGCTTGCTTGTGTAATGACGACACGACTGCTTAGTTCGATATCATCTCGGTGAATGATTTCACGTACGCTTCGTGCAGCTTCCGTACAAAGTCCGGATCGTGCTTAATCAGATAGCTGACCGCCTGGATGAGCTGATTCTGAGTGAGCGGTTCCACGCCAACCGCCGTTGTTGCGTTCTGCTCCGTTGTAGTCGTCGTCGTCGACGTCGTCTTGCCGGCGTTTGATTTCACATTCACGTTGTTGTTGTTGATCAGGTTGCTGTTATTGGTGGCGTTGACGGAAGCTGTTGTGGTGGACGTGGCCGTTCCCGTCGGCTGCTTTCCCGCCGTTGTTCGATTTTTCCCCACCGATCCCGGTTGCTTCGGTGTCCCGGCTGTTGCTGCCTTTGACACACTAGCTGCCGGCGAGTTCGTGGCGGAACCGGCCCCCAGGAAAAGACTGCTCAGTGCATCCTGTCCGCCCGTGGTGGCTGGTGACGCCGTCACGGCAGTTGGTTTAAACATGGTCGGTGGCATCAGCGCCGGTTTGACAACGGTCGCTCCAGCTCCCGCGCCGTTTCCGCCCGTAATCGGATCGGCGGATTTCTTCAGCAACTCGTGCAGTGGCGTCTGCTGTTGGTGCTGCTGCTGCTGCTGCTGGGCATTCTGCCTCGATTCTAGCTCACTGATTTCGATCAATTTCTTCGGTACAACCGGCTGATGATGATTCGCACGCATCGTCGCGGACAGATTGGCGGCACTGAAAAACGTAGCCAGCGGGGAAGTACCGAGTTCCGGCATCGCACCGGACGGTGTCGGTGGTGCTGCCACGGTTGCACCATTCGTACCGCCACCCGAGATCGGAATTCCCATGCGCATGAAACTTCCCTCGAGTTCGCTCGCTGCATCCGGCGTCACCTTGCCGCCGGCGACAACAACCACGGCATCCTTCTGTGGCGTTGTGGCACGATGCTGCTTCTCGATCTGCTCGAGCGTGTGAACCGGTGCGAGCGTCTTAAACAGTGGCACCTCCGAGGCAGCCGGCTGTTTGGCCGCCGCAAAAAAGTTCATCACGCTGCGCGGTGCGTTCTGGTTGGAAAATTGCTGATGATGCGGTTGCGACTGCTGTTGCGGAATCGCAATCCCCGGACTGGGCATTTGTTGATTACCCATCATGACGACCGGATGGTGGTTTAGCACTGCTGGTTCCATCGGCTTACCAGCACCACCACCATTCTGAAAGTCTTCCTGTGCTTTCGTCAGCATCGTGAAGATGTTCGCCGGAGCATTCCCGTCGAAACCGTTCATCGTGCCACGCACTTCGGCGCCATTCACGGGTAGGGGTGCACCGCCTCCACCACCTCCATCTCCACACTCCGTCACCAGCTTCTGAATGACCTCTCCGATGCGGTCGCACTCGGTGTTGTTGTAGAACCAAAAGCCACGGATGCGCGATCGCTCGTTACGATACAGCAGAAACGGTGGCTTCGACTGAAGCTCAATCTGACCACCGATCGGTTCCACCAACGAGTTCGTGTTAAGCCGATTGTTGATAAAGATACTATGGTGCGGTTCCGCGTATCTACTGTAGATGAACAGTGCGCCCTCAATGTCTGTCTTCTCCCACTCGTTCTCCTTGTTGTTAAACACGTACAGTGCGACGTGTGCGGACGAGTTGATGATGTCCTTCGCGTACGGATCAACCCGCTTGATCGCGACCAGGTTCATCCGCAACTCCGTCTGATCGGCCATCCTGCACCCGGATACGGTAAACGCAAAGCCGTTCGTATGCACTTCACCGTCGGAGGGAGGGGGATGCTGCTGCAGCTATTCTTTCCCGTGTGCGGGCTCACTTGTTTCCACCGCGCTGTGCGTGCGCGTATGTTGTTTCTAGGCCTAGCGTTCCCTTGCGGAAAATAATATCCTGCTAGGGTTGCGTGCGTGGAGGAAGAAAAAGAGTGGAAAATCAATACGCTTTTTTTCGTTTACAGCGTTTTCTTCGCAGCTTTTCTTGCTTGGCTGCTGCGTTTGGCAACGTCAACGCAACCGTACCCGGCCGTCTAAATTGACAACAACTTTGACAACCGTCCAATCTATGGCCAGTGGAGGAACATTTTAGACGTCCGATCACCTTTT
>JXXA01000927.1:0-13423 GCA_000956255.1 Anopheles punctulatus | reverse complement strand
TTCTAAGCACTAAAAATCTTTCGGAAAAGATGTATTGACAATAAGTTCATTAATAAAATCTACATCACGCTCACCTGTTTGTCGTCCCCAGCGTCCGCTTCGTCACCATCGTCCACCGCTTCCTCCATTGCTTGCTGCAACAGTTCACTTGGATCCAGTTCCATCGACTCGTCGAGCGGTTCCTCCTTAATAGTGACGTTTGAAGCTTGCCGCTGCTGCTGCTGATGTTGCCGATGTTCCTTCTCCAGCATCTCGCGCTCCTCTTCTTCCTCGCGCACCTCTTCCTTGTCATCGGCCGCCAGATCTCGCGTTTGCACACCCATTGCATTCTCTCTCTTACCTCCTGCTCCTCCTCCTTCTCCGTCTGCTCGCCCACCCATATCACCCACTTGCAGATCTTTTTCCAACAGTTCCAAAATTTCCTGCTGCGCTCGTAACAGCTCCGCCAGCTGCATCTCTTTCTCGACACTGCTGCTATCCACGACCGTCCGCCGTCGGTCACGATCCTCCTTCTCGTCCATCCCCGTTACCGGCGGGTGCTGTTGCGTAGTAGACACATCACCCACCGCAGTCGAACTCGACAGCTCACCCTCGTCCTCGAGCTCGATCTTCACGAAGCTGGCCGCGTCGATCATGGGCTCCTCCGCCGACTGGAAGTCTCGCATATCCTGATGGGAGTTGCGCGCGTGCTCCTCCAGCAGATCGTAACTGCCGAACGTGCAAGGACAGAGGCGACAGTCGAACGATTCGAGCCGCCGGTGCGAACGCCGATGATACTTTAGCGTCGACGGTGAGATGAACGTTTTGAGGCAAACCAGGCAAGTGTACAGATTGTCGCCGGTGTGCGTCCGCTGGTGGATCTTCCAGTTCGAGCGATCGTTAAACTTTTTACCGCAGTACTCACACGGGAACAGGTTCGTTTCGGTGTGCAAATTCATGTGCCGCCGGAGCGTGTACGCATTGCGGAACATGCGATGGCATATGGTGCACTCGAACTTGCCACCCGGTTCGGTGTTGGTGCGTAACGTCTGCAGGCCTGCCATTTCCAGTGCCGCCATCGCGAATGAACGTTCCTGCTCCATTTGTCGTTTCTTCTGCTCAACGTTCGCAATCGTGGCCAGATGCGATGGTGTTGGTAAGTCGTGTAGTTGCGCTGATGCAGACGAGGACGATGACACAATGTTTCGTGCAGTGGGTGGAAGCGTCGTCCCGACAGCGTCTGCAACACCGACAGCTACGTTAACAGCAACACCCGTTGAACCTTTTCCAACGTTTGCTTCAAGCATCAGTTCCTGCAATGGTCGCAAACCGAACGACGTCAGTTGATTCAGCGCTATGGCCATCATTTCGTTGCTAGTGTTGGGGGTGATGCTGTTGCCGCTGCCGCTGCTACGATCCTTCAGGGCTTCCGCAATCGATGTTGTCGATGTTGCCGCTTGCTGTTCAGTTTGCAGCTCCTTCCCGTAGCTACTTCCACCGCATTCGGACGCTCGGCTCGGCCGTCTATCGATGACGGTTGGCACCGACTGGTCGACCTCCGGCACCGCCAACCGTTCGTCCAGCAAACTGTGCAGAAAAGTGTCGTTTTCGATGCATTTCTGACGGAACTTGTAGAATTCGTTCAGCTTCAAGTCGCACACCGCACAGATAGCGGATGGGAAGATGGTCTTTAATTTCACCTACCAAATAGAAAATGGGTCATTAATGATTTGCTATTTTGGCAAACGGCTACTTTGGCGCAGCGTAGCGCGCATACCTTTACTGTGGTACAGTCAAAGATTTTCTTCAACAGTGCATCATCAATGCCTCGTTCGTCTGCGAAGGCGCGTGTTAGCTTTTGCTCCTTGGACAAGCACAGTCGGCATAAGTTGCTCGAATCGCTGAAAATTTACATTTTGTTAATTATTTTACTACTTTGCATGAACGCTTGGAATGGTAAAAGATAAATACATTTTAAGGTTTGGTATTGTTTGTATGTACCGTTTAACATTGGCCAACAACAAATTGAAACTACATCCTATTGTGCTTTAATTCTAGTCCGTGCTATACTGAACAAAGCAAGATCAATAAACACAGCACTCTTTGTTGGAATCAAGCATCAAGAGTATCTATGGAAATGAGTACTACCAACAAACAGTTTTAGTACTGTTCTGTTCGATAGCAACTTCATTATTTAGTTCAATTTTGAGCATATAGAACATTATAGAGTGCATGAAAACAATGCTGAAATCTCAACTCAACGCCGACATTTCAACACATTTAATGGAAAAATTCACATCAGCAACAGTAATGGGTGTTCCCCTTAGTCATCGCAGTTGTGATCCATCAGATCCGATCCATCCCCAGTAGGCCGGCAACAACGAAAATACCACAAACGTGCAACGTAAGTAAAGTAACCGGCAAGACGAGGGCCTGTACGTATCGGTGTACGCACACGCTAACACAAAACAGTTTACCCGCTTGTTTCGATTTTATGTCGATCGCAGCAGAATAAAGCACTTGCAAGGTCAACAATATAGTGGTCTGTCTGCAATGCCGGCGGCGGCGGGCGCGCGCGCGAGCACCTTAACACCACCACCATGACAACGACGCTCAATGCTTACTTCATCATCACGCGCGCGTTGAAGCCGGTACCGCGCGTTCGTATGTTTGTATGCAGCAAACAAGCGTAGCCTCCTACACTGTGTGCATGTGTCACGAAGCAGCACGCACAAAGCGAAAGGAAAACAACAAAAGATACGCAATTCCATACACACACGCCAGCAAATACAATCGAAGATGCCGACGATACTTGTGCCGAACCACACATACGCCCAAACGGAGTTCTATTTGTTTTCTACTTTTAGACTGAGGAAGTACGCAAACAACGCACAGATGTCTTTCTGGCTATTGTTACACCGTGATGAGTGAGTATGTGTGGAAGCCATCTCCGAACCTCGAACAACGAACGAGAAATACCTAACCAGAAGTGGTGGTCAAATAATGGATCACGCACGCAGCACACAAAATGGTCATCTAGTTCAAGAACACGCTAGAATCTTATTGGTTTCTTTTTATCAGGATTACAGGTTAACACGCCGACGGCAATCGGCCTTTGTCGTTAAATGTCGTTGTTTATTGGTTGTCTCTCGAACCGAACAAACAACTACGCATACCATTACATGAGCAAAATCTCAACACATTGGTGAAGAAGTTCTAACCTTGCGAAATCAACCAAAAATCGCAATCGAAATTGTATTACTTTGTTCTAGCCAACATTGTGCTACAACACCACCACCACCACAATAGCTACCGATGAGGACTGTTCCGAACACCTACACAAACACACAGTCTTGGTCAACGCACCGACATTCTGCGTGCGTCGCAACAATCGAACACCTTTGTTAGACAACCAGCAGCACCATGGACTCACCTCTTCACAACCTCCATTAAGGACTTTTTCAAACACTCCTCGTCGCGGTTGACCACCGTGCTCGACGGCATTTCTTTCACCATTTTCATAGCCACGACCCCGCACACTATATCCTGGCAAAACAATGCACTGCACCAAAAACCATCGAACAGTCGTCGGTTCCTACGCTACACACACACGTACACTACACGCACGCACACCTACGCACTAAAAATGTCGGTTTGTTTGGCGGCTCCGCACTGCAGCGATACATGCACACCCACACCTTGTTTCGCCACAGGATAGCAGTAGCTAATCTTTCAGGCTTCACCGTATCCTTTTGTTACGATTTAGATTCGCGACGGAGAAGTGGAAAATCGGGCCCCAACAAAAGCTTCCTCTGCCGTCCGTGCCACCTTCCCGATCGAATCCTTGCACGCACTTGCTAGCCCAGACTTAGGCTGTCGTACTTCCTCCACCAAGGGCGCTTTGATTGATGCTGCGTTTGTTCAATTAGTCACTTTGAGCACTCCGCCCGGGAAGTGATGCACACGGGAAGACACTGTTTTTGTGAGGCAAAGTTGTCCATTTTGTTAAAATGTAATCAAGCTCTGTAAACATTAGTGCAACAAAACACACTCCAATTTATTCTCCTCCCCCGTGTTTTTGACAGTTCGCTTCGCCCGTTTGACGTCATGCGCTTTGACAGCTCCGATGGAAACAGTAATGCACGAAAAAATTCGACATCGTTTTTACAGACAATACGCAAGCCCCTGGGTGGTGAATGCATTTCTATTAGATATGCCATCCATATCCCGTAGATTAACAATAAGATGTCAAATTGTGAATTTGTCAAATTTTTGTGCTCCACACTTAAAGTTCATAATTTAATCCATTTAGTAATCAAAACCTTCGAAAGGTCCATGCCATGGGCTGCCGCTTTAGATGATGGTCTGGTTGGACTGGTTGAGTTAAGATAAATACATACGTTGAATATTATAATTAGATTTGAATTCGTTTCAAACGGTCATGCACATCATCAAACATGCGATTATTTTTGTTTAAAAAACAAAATTTGAAATTCCTAAAACATCATCGCCATGAACGTGTTAACTACGATCTGTCATATTTTTGCGATGATTGGACCTGGGTTGTCTACTTTCTTAAATTGATTGATTCTTCTCTTGTTGCATCTCTTTCACACGAATGTGACCGCTATTCTATTTTCTTGCATCTCGTTCCATCGCTTCACTGCACTTGTGAAGGCTGGGTGGTATGCTCAAAAATGGTGCTGCGATTTTGACAATTGGTGACATCACAAGTTTTTTCTAACGCTGTTTGTTTTTTATCGTTGAGTATGTGTGTGCACATGTGTGTGTGAGCAGCTGTGAAGAAAAACTGGAAGGAAAAATTGATTTTCGCATTATCCAATCGTCCAGGCGCGTGTGAATTGTGGTCGAAGTGCAGTGGTACGGTGAAAGACACCGCAGAAAGCATCCGTCCGTCTGAAAGAACCATCGAGAAGCGGTCGAAATCGAGCGTGGAAAATTCGCCAAGGTTCTAGAACAAACCGCATTGACCGTGTGTCGTGGGTCCGTGCGAGAAAGGGAAAGCGCAAGCGAAACGGCACGGCGGTGTGTGAGTGACAAATAATAAGCGCACCAAACGCACACACGGAACGAATTGTGGAAGGAAATACACCCAGGAGCGTAGGTAAGGAAAAATCGTCCGTGTTCCAAAAAAAGTTTCTCGGAACGGGAAAAACCCCAGAGTTACGAAAGCACGTTGCGTTTCCCTTCGTCTCCAGCGGAGCTAAAGCACGGACAGCGAGAATGTCACAGCCACAGGATCAGCAACCACAGCAACAGCAGCCCACGGTGCGGCACATTCCGATTTTCGTTGAAGGTCGTTCGGAGCCGCTCGTAAACACGCAGCCCGAGTCGCAACCGTCGTCGCAACCGTCCCAGCACCACCACCACCATCCAACGGGCGGAATCGATAGTCCCGGGATGGAGATGCCGAGTCGAAACGATTTCTTCAATCACGGCAGTATTTTCGAAAAAGCGCGTCACATCCCGGTGCGGAATCAATTCCCGGGTGCGGGTTTTATGTCCGGGTTCAAGCGGGAACCGTCGCCCGGCGGTGCTACCCGAACGTCTCCGTTCGCGGACATTGGCAACCATATGCGACCGGACGGGGATCCACTGAACGTGCCGCGTGGTTCGTCGATTCCTAGACAGACGCCTTCGCCACCGACGGCGAACCATCAACCGCAGCAGCAACACCATCAGCACTCGCAACAGAACGTGCCGCGGACGGCGGCTCAACCTCCTCCACCTGCACCAGCATCGCAGGATCAACCAGACAGCCGTCCGAAGGCTCCGATCAAGGACGATCCGATCACAAAGATACAGAAGATCCAGAAGGACGTGCTTGCCATCTTCGACCAGGTCGAACAGTTCAAGGGCGGTAAGGAAGGCAAGAAGGATAAGGCGTACGTCTATCTCGACGAGATGCTAACGCAGAACCTGCTGAAACTGGACTCGATCGACGCGGAGGACCAGCCGCAGATCAAGTCCGCCCGGAAGGAAGCGATCAAGAGTATAAACACCTGCATCGCGGTGCTGGAGGCAAAGGCGGAGGCCGGTGCCGCATGCGGGAGCACAAACGCCAGCACCGGCTCGATCGGTGGCAACGCTAGCAGCACCAGCAACGGTATCGATGCTCCGAACGGCACGGAGCAATCTGCCTCGAATACGTCAATTCCTCACTCGTCGTCCAACTCTAGTCAACAGCAGCAGCCGAACGAAGAGTCGAAACAGTAGTGTGCGGTGTACTGATGTTCCGGGGTCCGGCTTGTTGTCCTGTTGTCCCTCTCGTGTCTTAGGTGCGCGGCGTGGTAACGTTTCATCTCCCCGTCCAGATGGCATCAGCTTCTGCCATCGCTATCTAACGAGGCTGCAGGTTTTGTTGCGGTTTAGATCCGTGACGTCCAGGCAACGAGGATCTATCTAATGGATGTTACGGACAAAGAATTGTACTTGTTTTTTTCATCTTCTTGTTGTAAGGCCGCGCTCAGCCCGCGTTCGGAGCACAGTGCTGATGGTTTGGTGCTTCTGTGAAGGAAGTCGGTACTACATCCTCTATGCTTTACATGTATTATAATCGCAGCTAATAGATCGTGAGAATGAATTTTAGGAACATAAAAGGATAGCGGGCAGGATAGGAAGCGTATGTATTACAAGCACACTCCCCATTTACGACACGCTTAGGGTGCCGCTAGTGCGCAGCCACACACCTGCAGTGAGTAGAATCGTTACCGTTCGTACAGTTGAAGCCACACACACACACGGGCAGCGTTGATCGGGAATCGGGATCGGGCTAGATTGGAGACATATTTATTTTTCTTATTTTAGTGAATAATAATTTAACCAGCAAAAGCAAAAACGTTCACAACGAGAGAAAGGCAGAGCGAGAGCGAGCGGCACGGGGACGGATGATGATGAATGTATAGCGTAGGGCAAAACAGGGACAAAGCTCACACCAGGAACGAACATCGATAACAATGATAACGAATATTAACACTCCACACACAACCGAGGTGGCCACCGTCCCCTCCTCGCTCGCTATAGGACATACAGAATGAGAGGATAGCAAGTCCCGCGGTAAAAAAAATCCCATTTAACCGTACTACATAACTTTCAATGATATAATTTTAATGGTAACAACAAATGAAAAAAAAATCAAAGGAACTCATCATTTTTGTTTATATAGACAATAAACAATTGATCAATTTTCGATGCGTTATTAAAATGACGGTTTTGGTAGTTTTGGTTGGTTTTGGCAAAAGTGAAACAAGTGATTGTGCCCATTGGTTTAAAAGACGCTTTCTACACACTGTGCCATCTTCACGCGGGAGAAGATACTAAATAAAGTCACATTTAATGTGTTAAAACAGGTGTTTTAGTTTCGTGCTTCATCAAAATTAGTTGCAGTGTGTAGTTTGGCTTCACTTCACAATCCGTGGATGGGTCACAAACGCGCTCCGTGCACTCTTCAGTTTCAACATATTTAATAAGGTGGTTGAATCGACCCAGGAGAATTATATTCGGCAACAGTGAAATTAGTCGATCGGATTTTCACCGGACGCGTATACGTAAACCAACAACAGTTCTTGAGATATATAACATCCGCGAGGTAAGATTATATCGTTCAATTTGAAATGTGTTGCAGATCTAGTTGGCAGTGCTGCCAACATCGCTTCAAGTACGCGCGTACAGCAAACACTGGGGATATAAGATTTCTCGAGACATTCAAAAACTAAATGAAGTCAAAGCAAAGTGTTGTAAAATTTTTATACAAAAAAATCGTAAAATCGAATGGATTTAAAACAAAAACGCTTAACAAAACAATGAAGTAAATCGGTTCGGGTGCCATTTCCAATCTGACACACGTCGTCTCATGAGAACTGTCAAAATATCAATGAACGCGCATTGGATTTGTTTACAGCACGGGAAACCAGCAAATGTTTTGCTCGCTTTTTCGTAAAAACGTGCGTGCTCTGCAAACGGGTAGAAAAGTGCAGTTCGAACCACATCTGATCACTGTGTCGACCTGAACATCCATCCACAGAATGATTATTCCGGTGCGTTGTTTCACCTGCGGCAAGGTGATAGGCAACAAATGGGAAGCGTACCTTGGACTGCTACAGGCAGAATACACCGAAGGGTAAGCAAGCCGCCGCGTGTTGGAAATCGCATCCGGGCAGAGGCCACTAGCTAATCGAATCGATTCGGATTTCTCCTCACAGTGACGCTTTGGATGCGCTCGGCTTGAAACGATACTGCTGCAGACGAATGCTGCTCGGGCACGTGGATTTGATCGAGAAGCTGCTGAATTACGCACCGCTGGAAAAGTAGAACAGGCGAATAAGCGACCGGTGTATTTAGGTTTAAGAATCGTTTTATTAACCGGTTGATCGAACACATTCGAAAATGTATGAGAAAAAAAACAACTAATGTAAAATAGTAATAAAATCGTTCAGATTCACCGTTCATCGGCTATTCTTCTTCTTTTTCTTCTTCCCATTCTGGTCAGTGGTAGTTTTTGACTTGCGATCTATCAGTTTGGTTAGCGTCAGATCATCCTCCGACGAAACGTCTATGGGGTAAGGATCAGGCAAAGCCAAAAACTCCGCTGGCAGTGTCAGCATTGTTTCGGTTTTGGTGCGTTTAGCACTTTCGTTTGGTCGCTTGACCGCAGTTGAAAAGCGTCGCTCCGATGTGCTCCGGCTACGAGAATCTCGCGATCGTTTGGTTGCCCTTGGTTTCGATGGAGTATTTTTCGTCTGGTTAACGTTATCCTCCGGTGCCTCATGCGATGACGAGCCTACGGTAATTACCTCTTCCTTCTGCTCGACCGCACCGACCTGTTGCGAGCAGTATCGATCGTTGCCGGTAATGTGCGGCATAATTGCAGCGAACCTCGTCTGGAAGGCGCACCGATGCTCCTCGTTCCAGATGGACTGACAGTAGCGGCAGCATGGCACGCAGCAGCTTCGCGTTTGGTGGTTTTCGTACGAATCTTTCGTATCAAACTTCTTTTTGCAAACGTTGCACAAATACATCACCGGCTTAACGTTTTCTGTATTGAGCGTTACGAGTATCGGCCAAAGCGCTGCGAGATAGTTCGGATCTTTAATGCAATCCACCAGAACCGGTACCAAATGTTTCAGCCGCATATTCTTAGCAGGAGGGCCAACGTTTGCTTCTGTCGACACTTCCTGTGTGTCAAAATAGTTTGGGGTCGTGTTTTGTGGCGAAGCCTCCGATGGATCTACTGCGTTTGTGCTAATAGCATCCACTGTATGGGACGCATCGCTAGGAACCGTGGCACCTACGAAGAGTGTCGGATATTATGCTAATTAGGAAGTAACATAACATAAAATAAAAACACAATCTTACACATGGAAGCATTCACTTGCGACAGCAGCACTAGCTGGTTTAGCTTGAAGGTCTTCTTCAAATGCATGTAGCGTAGGCGGTGGTTGTAGTTTTTCATCAGCTTCTGAAAACACGGTACACATACCGTAGTCGAGCATCGATTCGTCGGGAGTATCTACGGAAGGAAAAAAATATGTCCAGATTGTTCCTTTCGTTCGTCCTGCTAGTTGTTTGGCAACGTTAAGACCGTTGCAGTTTCTCACTTACTTCTACCCCGTACACCTCCTTCACTATCGTAAGTAAATCGGGAGCTTGCAGCAAATTGATACCGGCTGCCTGTGTCGATGAAATATCCACCGAGCAGAAGCGACATTGCGAGTGGTTTCGCGAAGTTGTTAACCCTTCTTGAGCCATTTTGCTCGCTCACAAACGCGCAGAGGAGAGGTTCCTTTTTGCCTTCCGAGGTAAATTTGTTTACTTCAAATAACCGTTTCTGTGACAAACAAAACACATTCTTGACAGCCGGGCTACACGGGTCGAGCTACGCGCCGTCAACTTCGAACATCAAAAAGGCTTTTCCCTATTGGTTACCGAATTGGTTTAAATAATCTAGCACAGTATAAAGTAATTTTTATAGTTTTCAAATCACTTGGCTATAGAAATCTTCCATCATTCCTTTTCTTTGTTTTTATAAATGAAAAGGATCATTCCTACCAACCATTCCAACTATGGATGCATTTTCGAAGATGATTTCGAGCTCAAAAGCCAAGGTTTGCATACATTTCCGAAATAGTTATTCTTTTTGGAAAAGGACAATACATTCGTGCGAAAGGAGTGGAGCAAGAGAAAAAATACCGCCGCCAGTGGTGCTCAACTGGATGGATTCGTGTGAAACCGGTCAATTTTACGTAGCCTTTGAGCAATTTATTTTTCCTCCTTTTTTTTGTTCCTAATATTCATTACATTATCCGATCACTAATCGATCCTTTTGTGCGAGCATTTTAAATGGAGAACTTTATTGCCTCAAGTACATGTTTGCCTCTACCTCATTTATTGGTAATATTGTGGCATGTACTGCAGTGACTGACATAGTGATCAGATCAGCAGATTGTTTTGAAATGATTAATATGCTTGGTTAAAAATGTGTATTGGTAAAAATTTATACCAACACAAATGTCGAGAAAAGTTGAATTTCGCAAACAAACGTATACGATGTTCAACTCCAAATGAATCTTTTGAAATATGAATACAACCTGTTTGCATCGAAAAAAGCTTGTCCACAAAATATCAAAAATACATTACACGACTAACGCTCATTCTTAACCACCACTTCTGCTGCAACAAGATACAAACAACGAAAAACTTTTCACCCCGTTGCTCAAAAGCTGAAAACTAGTGTAAACAAATCGTTAAATTTATTACTAATAATGTGCGGAAGAAAACCTGCAACGGGAGCAGCATTTTAACGTTATTTTTTAAACACACGGAGAGAATCAGAATCTTCTCTCGAGGAGAAAGTTTGAGCATCGTATTGTTCTAGCTGGAGCGAGAGCGAGACAGAGCGAAAGAGAGTACGGACACGACATGAAGCGCGAAAAGTATCTCCCCAACACGTGCTACAATTCGCAGACGGGCGCCTCCATCGAGGGTGGAGGCGCGGTGGAAGATTTGTGAAAACTTATACCGGGACAAGGACAGCACGCATCACGAGAGAAGGAGATAGGGAGAGAGTAAACCAACCAAAAAAAAAAAAACCCTCAACGAAAGCTTCGGCTTTCACCTTCTTCGAGGGGGGCGAAAGGAAAATTCATGCAACTTGATGCCAATCGTCGTGCTGCTGCGAGCGCGCTCGAGTGTGTGTCCTGGAGTGTCTTTACAGCAGGATTCCAAGTGCTTTTTTTTCTTCTCATATATATATATTACAATTGTGTGCATTTCTCTTGTGTGTTAGTTTGTTTATCGACAGCACGCAGCGAGGTGGCAAAAGTTGATGTAAACTTTGGCCCGGTTTAAAGTTTTGTCCGCAACGGGCCCCCCAAAGGCAATCCATCATGGTCCGCATGTAAGTTATCCCAGGCCATGCAAGGGCATGACACTGCCTGCATTCAGTGTCTCTACGGCCGAAAAAAAAGAAGCCTCCCGCAGGACGCCACCAACAGAACAGAAGCAGAACACGGATTAACAGTATCACTAACGAACGGTCATCCTCGTGTGTAGTGCCCAATTTCGACCCAGAGTCACCTGAGGTGCAGGAAGCCAGCGAAGCCTTAACGTGAAAAGCGCAACAACAACAACAACAGCAGCGGCAAAAAAAACCCATCGCTGGAAAAACATGGCAGAAGATTTATCGATCAATAAAAATAAGATGTAAGTGTGTATAGAGGCTACACAGGAGACCATACACATAAATAAGTGCTCGTTTTCCAGAGATAATTGCTTGCCGCTTCACTCTCGCACCGTCACGCTCACTCGCTCGCACTCTCCCGCGGCTGGCACTAGCACGCCAGCAAAAACACATCATCGCCCGGAAGAGTCGCACATCGCGCCGCTTTCTGGTGGCGAGAACGATTTTTTTTTTATCGTTCGCTTCGCGTCGGTGTAGCTTTCGCAAGCTGGCGAAGAGTGTGGTAAAAAAAAACCGGGATTCAAAGTGGAGACGGATGAATGTGTTTGCCAGGGAAAATCTTCCTCGCCAGGAGATGGTGGGAAAAATCAAAGATGGATGCCATTGTTCTCAAAATGGGCAGTGTGTGTGTGTGCGCGCGCGTTTTTTTTTTCTTTCATTCGCTCCCGCTGTGGCTTTCTCTCTATCCCATGCTGTGTAATGCTTAAAGACAATTTAATAGCATTATCTTATTCGCGAGCGTAGTAGGCGGTGTCTTTTTGGCGGTCTTTTGAAGATGGCACGAGCGACGTTGCGCTCCTCGGGAAGATTACCGTGGCTTATTAGCTTAAGATCTAAGTAGTTCAGAAGAACGGTGCGAGAATTTTTAAATTTCATACGAATCTAGAAAGGTCACTAAAAATATGCTTCAATGTGTTAAATGATTAAAGAATCGAATATTTTAATATTTTCAAACATTAATTTATCAAACCTGAACATATTTAAAACTGAAAACATATTCAAGTATTCCTGGGACATATGTAACCTGCTAAAAGGTTTTGAAAAACATTACGAAATAGCTTATATTTATTTAAAACTCTTCTTCTTCTTCTTCTTCTTCTTGCAGCTTCACACAGCGGTACGGAAATAGTAACAACGATATTTGTCGATTGTGTCTGAAGAATGAAGCCCACATGGAACCACTGTTCTATTCCAACCTTTTCCCCAACATTCTACTCACCAAGAAGATATACGACTGTACCTCCATTCAGGTAACTCCATTGCTCGTGTCACTTTGGAGCGACTAGCTCATTCATTCCCCTCGCAACTCCAATTGCAGATCATCTACGAGCGCAACCTGCCAATGTTCGTGTGTAAGCTTTGCGCCAACAAGTTGGACGAGTACGTCCGCTTTCGGGATCGGTGCATAGCGAACGATGAGTTCCTGCGCAACGCGTTGGCCGCCTTCGGTGCGAACGGGGGCAACTGTTCCGGTACGATAAAAACCGAACCGGAGGATACGCCACCGCCACCGCAGGCACCAGCCAGTGCGAAGTTCGCCCAATGTCTCGGCGTGACGCCCATGGAGCTGAACTGTGCGCTGGTGGCAGCGGCAGCGGCCGCTGCCGGTCATCAGGGTGCTGGGAAGCGGGAACCGCCGGACGTGGATGACCGTCACGACGCGTACGGCCTCCAGTCGGGTGCCGCCTCGCCCAACCACACGAGCTGCGGACGTCTGGCGATCGACGACGAGCTGACGCACAAGCAGACGCTCGATCATCGGTACCGGAGTGCGGACGAGGACGAACTACCCACCGACGATGGGTACGGCGAGCGCAGCCCATCGGATCGCGAGCCGTACGTGTGCGATGTGTGCTCGAAATCGTTCAAGATACGCCATCACCTGCTGGTGCATCGCCATACGCACATGGACCAGCACGAGGCGCTACAGCTGAACGGTGGTGGAGCAGAGTACGGTGGCGGTGG
>JXXA01000915.1:0-19021 GCA_000956255.1 Anopheles punctulatus | reverse complement strand
TTGCCGCCGTTGGTGTAATGTTGTTATGACGCGGTGGATTGTGTCACGAAGTGGAAACACACATAAACACGGGAAGGCGGGCAGCAACATGTGTTGCATGCCTGCATGTGCTTCATTCTATTCCCTCTCCACTGCCCGGTGCCAAACAACAACCTGTTTGGGTTTTCACCGAAAGCGAAACCGTCTTCCACGTGGCAAACCCATCCAGCCCGCAAGCCTTCCCTAGGGTTCTCTTCCTTCTCGGAGCAAAAAAAAAAAAAAGAAATATTGCATACATGGGGAGCCAAACAAACGTCACCACCAAATCAGCGTGACAAAGGCCACACCACACCTACCGTAAGCGATACGGGGGACGTTCGAAACGAACCGCAGGGATGGGTGGGAAACGTTTGCCAGCAGCAAACAGACGGCAACTGCAACTGCCTACCCTCGCCAAGAACGGAACACCGGAACGGTGGAGGAGGTCAAATGTTAAATGCCAATGTCACGTCATTCCACTTCAACAGCGAGTTTCAAGAGGGCTGAAGGAGCAGGGCCACGACTGTAGGCATCAATCACTACCATCACGGTTTGTTCGGTCCGTGTGCGGGAAACCTCACATTACTGCCTTGAGCGAACCTTGGCGTGACACTTCGTCATCATCATTACCACGATCCAAGCCAAACAACCATCGCCGTGTGGCTTCTTCAACGACATTCCTTTTCGATGGAAAAACGCACACTTGAACACACTCATCGCTCATCTGCACTGCATTATTGGCCAGACGAGCGGCGATCTGCAGCCAGTGATTCATGCTATCTGAAGTACTTTCTCTTTCTTTCTCTCTGTTGCCATTTCAAACCATCTAACGAGCAGAGGAGCGACGTCGGTTTTCCTGTACACGCGATCTGATGCGCTGCGCTAGTACGTACGGAATTGAGGTCTCGTTCTTGATGGAAACTAGTTTCCCTCGTTCTAGTGGCTCTGTTTTTTTCTATCCCCCTTTCACGGTACTGTTTGATTTCTTCACGCGAAGCTATTGGGCGATTGTGTCGACAGTGTTTTGACAAGATTGCTATTAGCGGCTGATTTATGGCTAAAAGTCAATACTGTTCGTGAAAGCGATTTCCTATGAGTGTTATGCGCTTTAAACCAGAACTCGTATCCAGAAACTACCATGAGTTTCGCGCTTCAAACGGTTCGTTTCTCCACACCCTTTCTGAAAGTACATTCCGTTAAAAGAAAAACGAAAAATCTTAACTCTCTGTGACACGCGTTTGACATGAAAATTTAATATGATTCATCACAAATAAGGAAAAATATTGGTAAAAAAATCTCTAATATACAACTTCAAGTATATTTGTACCTAGAGATCGTAGAAATATAGAAAATTACCTACTAATTCATTTATTTTGCAACAAATAAATTTGAATAAAGTGTCGACTATTTAAAACGCGAAGGTTAATAGTCAGGCCATTGCAAGACGCGAGTCTGCAAGAGTCTGGCAACATATTTTCACTACTATCGGTGTTCTGAGCACCACGAAAAAAAAAGTGCAGCCCTCCTCACGCATGAACTTGTTAACTCTTTCAGCTCACCCCAAAACCATTCCCATTCCAGGGCGGGGTGACTATTTACCACTCCCTCGGGGGAGCCGAGCGAACCGAAAACCCAACTCAATACGGATAATGGATCGACGATGGGTACCGGAGGGTTCGAGGGTTCATTCGCACGCGGGTAAAGTGATTAGATTATTTATTTATTTTTGCCCCGACCGCTGCACCCAAAATTCAACCTATTCCTGGGTGGAGGAGGGATAGAGCGGGCAATGAAAAAAAAACAACAACATCGCACTCGTTTGCAAATGCGCTCGTCGCTCATAATTCACACCACATCGTGGACACGTGTTGCGGAGCGGGTCGTCCACTGGCAGGAAACCCATCCCGCGTGCGAGACGTTAAGACGTGGAACATTTATCTTCTTTTTTTTACAAAATTTCAGAAACGAAGACACAACTAACTCAATGCCAGAGAGGGAAACGAACGAATTGTGGTGTGAGGTGTGCTTTAAGATGCAGAGGGAAAAGTCAATCACATCTTCAACAAACTACAATTCCTCGAGATTGTATGCTTGGCGAAACGCTCTCACCCCAGCCGTTTTCCCCACGGGAGTGATGTACCGGGGATGAAGTTAAATCAATTGCTTAATGTAATTTAGATTCCAGATGACTCATGGGTCACAATGCAAACGGTTTGCTCCTGCGCAAGAATATGCATTCGGGGACTTCTTCTACTGATATTAAAGCAAGAGAGCAGTGTAGGGTATCATGACTTCCAGTTCGAGTAGCCGTGTTTATTTTCGCATTTAAACAAATACACGCATTTTTAACGATACTTATCACGATGAATCGTGCCGCCGGCGAACGGTTCATGATAACCGCGGGGGAAAAAAAATGCTCACAATTTGTCCATTAGCTAGCCTAACGGCGAAGAGATGTCATCATCTTCCACATTTCCAATTTTCCACACAGCGCGACAGCGAATCGATCAGCAACAGAATCGATATTGTGTTACGTAGCCGGCGAGTTTATTTATGCTTTGTCCCCGGATCGTCTTTGTTCAAACAAACAAACGACTGCGAATCGCGTCATTTCCACCAGAGGAACCGTACCACAATCCGATGAAGGGCGCCCATTTGTGGTTCTACTGCATCTTCCCCACCTATTAAGGCTCCGGCGTTGGTGGCCGTCTTTCCGGCGGGATCTATAAACCGGAGGATGGGAAATGAGAGCAGAAAGCCACACCGGACGACACAGTGGTGACGGGTATTGGTGGTTTTTGTCCCGTCGAAGTGATGGAAAAATTAAATTCATGTATTTTTTTTTGTTTTATTGCTTTCGCAGGAAGTGAAAATCTATTCGTTTTCCGCAGCAATAATCGTGGGAAATGTCAGTCACGAGGGTGTGATCTTCGTGCTAGGAAAGCCAGTTTTTTTGTCTTTTTTTTAGATGCATTTATTTTGAATTACATTCGACATAAACGTTTGAATCACTCACACGATCATCTGGCGCACACGTTTGTCAATATTTACGAGAATTATTGACTTATCAGTGTGTTGGGAGGTTCTGAAGCTGTAACTTTATTGAAGTTTTACAAAAATCCCAATTTTGAAATTTAAAAAAAAAAAGTTTAGGTATAGTTTTCAATGATTTACTCGTAATATATCGAGAAAAAATCATAAAAATCGACATAGCAGGTTCATTTGCTAAAGCATCAATTAACTGTGATGGAATTAAATACAAACAGCTACACTTTTTTTTTTGGGCGATTTATCACTCTATCACATTTTAAAAACACCCAAAGCAAAAGCTACTGGCTGACAGTGAAGTGTTTCTAATTTGTACCACCTATTACAAAAACAGCACAGTACCATCTTTTTGATAGGACAATAACTTCCTTAATGGCCCAACTTACTGCCTTAACGAAGCTGCTGGAACAGATTGAAAAGAACGCCGGATAAGGTCGGCCTGTCGACGATTTGACACGTACGCATCAAAACGCGATGTGGCTTACCCGGGTGGTGGGGTTTTGCTGGCAGAGAACTAATTGACTCCAAAAGCAAATACACACACACACACACATATATCTCTGAAAGGAGCTTCGTCAACGGTGAACGCCGATGCATATTTATGAAAAAAACGGCACACATATTTAGACGAAACATTATGCGGGCGGGGAGAGGCAAAGTAAATTCCAGTTTACGATTTTTTATTTATATTTTTTTGTGTATGTTAAATTTTGACTTCATTAACAGTACATGCGACTTGTTTAACCTTCGAATGTCACTGTTAAAATAAATATTTAAACTTGCGCGATCGCGCGCGATTTGCCTTACCGGAAAGGCAAATTTGATGCGATTCGCAAACTTCCACAAAACCTCGGTTGAGTATTTTTGATTCAATTGGCAAAAGAGTCATTAAAACATTCCTTTCACCAGCGATAGGGGAGTTTAAGGAGGGCCTACCGTTTCAAACCGCACAATTTTATCGATCCCATCTCGCTGCTATTACCCCGGGAGGTATTTTCTGTCACTTCTCCAAACCACTCGAGCAGCAGCAGCAGCAGCAGGTTTTGTGGCTTTTAACCCGATTCAAACAACGCGTAGGTAACCGAAAACTACACATACATTCCACCCCCTCTTTCCACCGAATGTTGCCAGTTCGGCACCATCAAGTGACGATGACGATAGCCAAGTCCCAAGGTTAACCGAAACTGTGTACGATTAACATATGACCTTCGGACGGAGTGGAAAAGCCGATGCCGGTGAGGGAAGCTTTGGGCGCGTGTGTAGCACCGTGTGTATATCAAGCAGGAAAGTGAGAGGAATGCACGACGCCCGTACCTAATTGAGTGTTTTCGAGCACCTTCACCAAGACAACCATTTCACTTTTACATGGTTTTGGAATTAGCAGCAGCTGTGCGGGTTTGGTTTAAAGTTTAGCATTTTTATTGCGAATGAGCTTATTTTTATAAGGCTCGAGACGCGGAGACATCCAGGAGAGGCACAAAAAATTATACAATTAAATAAAAGTGAACTAAAACTGGATTCAGGTATCGCTAGTCGATTCAATTATGGAACAATAGTGATAAAATTATAAATAAATAATTAAAATTAAGTAAAACATATTCGAGAATATCGTTATCAAGAGTAAAATATACGAATTCTGTTTAAAACATGTTTGAACAAAATTTGCTAAAAAAATTGCGTATGTGAAATGAATTCAATTAACCCAAATTTGATCGATTAAAAAAGCTAATTTGATTTTTTTTTCCTTTTCGGGTCACCTTCAAGAACAGATCAGTCAGAGCTGAGTCAGAGTTTTACAAGCCCATATCAATTTAATCAAATTGAAATGACCGAACCAACCGTGGTTGCGTTTGAAACAAAAAATCTATTTCTCCATTGGGCCCTTATTTTTTAACGCCCGCATCTCTCCCGGTATGTATCGCCAGACATTTGCATCACACGTCCTCCTTTCCCGTTGGGTCTGTCTACCGTTTCGCGCGTATATGTGTCACGCACGGTCCCTTCTCCTTCTCCCTCCCCGGTGCAAAAAAAAAAGTTTATAGCCGTTCCGGTGACTTGTTGCAATGGAATCGGCCGAAGCTGTGACGATCGAGTTTGGTATCCTTTTTTTATATATTTTATTCACTCTCTTATAAACAACGTACACGACTCACACGACGACATTCGAGCGTAAGAAAGAAGCAGTACCCGTAACCGTGTGGATGGCGTAAATGTGTACGTCCCGGTGTTGCTTCTTCTGGCATTCCGGCCGCGGCAGGAAATAGCGAGTGTCATTTCTTATGCAGCTGGCACCAGGGTAAGGGTTAATGTGCGAATTAGCCCCTCATCGCTTGTTTTTTCTACTTGGGGATTTTTTTTTCATAACAAAAGAAAGAAGAAAAAAACCACAAATCGCAAGCCACATGTTCTATTCATGCCCGTTTAGTTTTCCTAACGAAACCGGGCCTATCATAATTGCTTATCTTGGCTTCGGTTGCCGCATCCGCTTCGTGCAGGTCGCACCGTATACTGCAACGGTTTGCTGGTTTGCTGCTGCAGTCAACGATCCGTCTTCATACCGCGTTCACACACGCAAGCTTCCGCGGTGATAAGATGAGTCGAAAAAATGAGGCCCCTCTCTCTCTCTCTCCGCTGCCAACTTTCTTCAAACAGCAAAGGGTTGAAGGAGGGAACGGTATAGGCATTTTCCGGTACAACCTTAACCCCAGTGCAGCACACGTTTGGAAACAAAAGCGACGCGAAGTTAACCCACGACACGGTAGAAAATGCGAGCTACCTAGCAGCTACCAGCTAGACTAATGATAGTTTTTAATTTTTCATCACAAAATCCTCTTGTTAACTAAAAACAAAATACAGGCTTTTCTTGGTGCTGCAAACAGTAAAAGCCCACTGTAGGAAATTTTGTCGTAAAGAAATGTCTCACTTCACCCGTTGTCTACGGGAATACGTACAACAAAAGTAGTAAAAATGTTTTTTCCCCTATTTTAGTGTCGCTCAGCTGTTTAGGCAACATTTAAATCCCGGTGGGTAAAGGAGGGCGTTCCCTAAAATCACTTAATTCATGCGTACCCCTTCGTTGCATAAATTTTGGCCACATTAAAACGGCCACCGGAGCAGGAAGTGGAAGCAAACGTCACTCACACACATACACAATCAATGACTAATAGGCGTCGATGACTCACGATTGTGGCCCACGCGAACGCGTGCGAGGTGGAGAATGTAAAATTCTACACAAAAAGACGGCTGAACGATCGCACCTGCAGTGGAGATAGTCAACCGAGCGGGGAAGCAGTTGGATGGGGTGATGAGTTTATTAAATATTGAGCTCAAACTTTCGCTCATTACTCGATCGAATGCTCAGTTTGCTTGACGACGTTTTGCAGACAAAATGCACTGGTCAGTGAAACAAGTGATTAACACTAGCGGACTAAGAGATAGCGTTCTCCTTTCAGTCAAATCGAGGTGACAGTTGACACCTCGAATGTTTTTTGTTTTGGGAATTTTTTCATGAGACGAAATATAAAGACAGGTTATTAGTCCAGAAAACATATTATTTAATCACTACAATCGTTTTGATGATTTCTTAAATTGATTTTTCTTTGGCAAATCTGAAAAAGTCAATGAAACGGATTATAAAAACAGACTTCCCTGACAACTTCGTTTAGTTAAAATAAATCCTCCACCTGAGATTTTGACTTGCAAATTCGATCAAAGATACAAAAGTGACAATTGACACCGCATTCGACTGTTAGTGTCAAAAGTCAATCTGGGAGCATCCAACAATCAACAACAACATTGGCATTTTATTTTTTTACCGTTTTTTTTTTGCGAAACGATAAGATAAATCAATGATAATTCAAAAAACGGATTATTGTTGTAGCCAACCAAAACCAACAAAAATTGGAACAATAAGCCAGCAAACAGAAGCGGTGGTCCCAAAAGGGGGACCCCTTAATCTTTCATCGCGCGAGCAAAACTCTCTAAAATGCAGCCATTACCCAACTCTTTTTGTTTTCCTCAGCGGGTTTGCTTAGGTTTGCCCTCCACGTCCCGCGTGTGCACTGACAGCCACTGACGACGGTGGTGGTTGCTTCTGCCTCGCTGCGTCGCTGGTAGCGCAATAAAGCACACACAGTCGTCGTTTCAATTAAGGTTGCGAACCTTATCTATTAGCGATTTCACCTTCGCCACCCACGCCACCGACCGGGAAAGGTGGTGGTTTTGTGTTGGAATGGAAAGAAAGAAAAATCGGCCATAAAGAAAAGCCCCCTCCGTACCCACCACCGTACCGATGGGGTTGGGAATGAAAAAAAAACGGGAATGGAATCGCTGCTTTCTGCATTTTCCGCTTGCTGAAGGGGATGGGAAATCTCTCCGGACACGGGCAGTGCTGGAACCGCTGCTGGAGTTGGAATGAGCCGAGCGCCGTGTGCAACCTTTTTGACTTCTTTCGGGCATATGATGATCGTAAAGTTAGCTTGCCGCCAAGCGAAACGATCGAGCGCAGGAAATCTTCCGTGGTCAAAGGTTAGGCAAAGGTGGACGCAAACAAAACAGCGTGCGATTTCTGGACGATGATATGGAGCGAAGGATTAGGATGCGTTTTCCACCATAGAATCATGAGGGATTGTTTTATTTTGGTTTTCGATGTGAATAATATAAGTTATTTGTTGAATCGCGGTTGCACAAAAAAACTCATGCTTTTTTTTCTCAACTTTTAGTTTACGATCAAACAAAATGCAGAGCCCACCAGTGGAGGAACTATGATTTGCTTTGTGGCTGTAGGAAGTACGCGGCACAAACATTCCGCAATGCGCTGATGGCCACGCTCGGAGGAAAGCGTGAATTATAAATGTTGCTAAGAAAGTTGTCTAGCGCAAAAGTCCCCAAAAACCGCACACTAGCGGGACACACCAAAGCGCCAAGGCGATTAGAATTGTGGTCGCAAAATATGTCCCCATTCCGTGGACGTGTTCGTCGTTTTGGCGTAGTGGATAGTTTAGACGTTGATGACTGCAAGGCTAAGGTGGTTGAGATAATCCACGGCGGATACTATTTAGCGCAGGACATGTCTTCTGAGAGTGAAACTGCACTGTGCATGATATTGTGTTAGTTATGTTATTTTAAAAAATGGTATTAGAGGGCTATTTCTTAAATTTTTGGCATTTTACCATTAATTTTTTCAAGAAAGTGTTTCATAAATAGAATGAAAAATAAATAAAATAAAATACCTACATTGGATTGCAGCGAAAATGAAGGCAAAGGATTGTGTCAGTCATAGAGAGCCAATCTTAACCTACATGTTAGCCAACAGAACTATTTTTTGAAAATGTTCTTATATTGAGGTGCTTCCATTGTTGTATTTACCATTTAAAAATCTCATAAATGAAAAAACTCACAACTTGAGCCCGAGAAAAGGTTACAATTATTAATAAGAAAGTTGTGATTGGGAAAGTAATAAAATGAAAAATAGATAAACAAAAATGTTAAACACATAAACTATGGAACCAATGGATGGATAAATAAAAGGGCCCATGTGAAAACAATCCCAGTAAAAGAACGATCCAGCAGTCGGGAAGCGATGATGTCTTTGTTTATACAATTGGCATTAACGATTAACGTGCGCGCGCGTTCCCTGCTGTCTCAGCAGATGATACGATCGTCGTCGTCGTCGTAGTCGTGGTCGTAGTCGTCATTTCTGCCGCGTGTTAAAATTCTCGCGCCTTGGATGACAGGATACGTCATCAGCATCATCACGTGGATTGACATTGCTCGCGGGATATCACATGTGTTTGTGTGTTTGGGGGATGATCACGTCGGTATCGTTCGCGTATGTTTACGAACTACGTGCATACAACACAAGCGAACATGGTTCCCTTTCCGCAAACCGCGTACCCCCAAAAACGGATTGTTTTTCGCTATTTTTAACCGATTTTAAACACTCTGCTGCGCTTGAAATGTTTCACTACTCACCGGGCAGCTTTATCGGTAGGCCAGCCGTGCCCTTCTGATCGACGACGGTAGTGTCCATCGTGGAACGCTCCGTTCGGTATGTGTGTGATGAGAAACTGGCCTGGTAGCTGGTTCGTTCTTGCCAGCTGCTGGATCAACGGCCTCACAATCAGCTGCGGACTGTTGTAGCTTGATAAGAACGTGTCCTACCAATCGCGAACGTGAGGAATCAAACACAATCACCACCGCACAGGATGCAAATGGGGAGCCCTTTCACTACTGGAGCTTATGTAAACCAATCGTGTTTGATCGTGCGGGATGATCCTGCACAATCGGGTGGGGTAGGATGGGAGGCTGAATGCCAGACACGCTCACGGCACACTCACAGACCCTTCACAGCATATTACGCCGCACTTTTACACCAGCGATTTGTTCTGCAGCAGCTGCTGCCGATCTTTGCCTTGCTGTTGGGGCGACAAGATAACACACTTCACATCCTTGTTTTGATTTCCAGCTGCAAACAAAGACACAACAACAACACAGTGAAACGTATGGAACCTGTTGAAAGTAACATTTTAACACACTGACAACATACACAAACACACATGCTCGCTCATGTCAAGCGCTCTTTCTCTCTTTCCCTCTCGCTCTCACCAACCGGAGCACATTCACACGCCTGCCAACTGGGATTGCCTTTTTTGGTTGCACCTCGCGGAAACACAAATCTGCATTTTCATGGACACTTCCCACTCAATCGAGCCAAATCGCACGTACAGGTTTTAACTTCGTGCACAAATACACACGCACATCTAACTAAACAAAAATGCAACGATAAAACGCGGCCAGAGACCAGCCTTGGGAAGGTCACCCGGGTGCTGATGTTGATCCGAACAAGGAGTGTGGAACTGGATCCGGGCCCGCAGGTTTACGAAGTCGATTAGTGGATATCGCGAGAGGTGAGGGCAGGGGTTGAGACTGAGACGTTTTTCATCCGTAGGATGTTTTATTTCGCTAGACAAGGTGTGAAGACATTCACACGAAGCAAAAAAATCCTTTGACAAAAGCACACGTACACACACACACACACACACACACACACACAACCACAAACGCAGGAGTGGTTAACGTTTTCTCAGCACACTAGGATACACGGTGCGTGTTTGACACAAAAGAACACAGGGAGACGCAATCACGGTCCGCCCGAGGTGACCTATCTAAAATGCACGATTTGCTGTTGATTCCGCGGGTGAGAAAACGCCCCAAACATTGCTCGCTCACTCGGTTAGAATCTGGGTGTTTCCTCGTCTGACGCGCGTGTTATCTTAATTTCGTGATAATCGCATATCGTGCGTGCTTGCGCGGTTGTTCTCAACAACCCCTCGTGGAGCTTCAGACGCCAGAGTTTTTATGCTTTGCTCAACAATGCCTGCAGAAAACACTGCTTTGAGGAGCACCAAACAAAGCTGAAAGGATATGCTCAGCTCGGTGTAGCTAATTGGGTGGATATCGAATCAGCAGGGTCAGTTTTCTGGTCAATAACCCGCTGCGTGACAAACGACTACTTTGACCTGCGACGAAAAAACGACATAACACGCGAGAATGAGAAACTTTCATTACGAACTAAGCCGCAGAAATGTACTTTTGTACTCCTTCTAGATTAGATACGCACTTTTTACACAAAAATTTTAAAATAAAATCCGGCAGCGTTATAGCGTGACCTACCGCTTCGAACTTTTTTTATTTTGAACCTCAACAACATTAACAAACACAAAACAATAACTGTCAAACCTATTCATTTTGATGACTCTGATCATTCGTCCTCCACTGTAGAAAATGAGCGAGAATGTTTGCTTGAACGAGATGGAATGCTGTGTTGTTGTAGGTAGTATGGCGTATGCAAGAAAGAGGTACAAAACAAAATGAACATATTATTCGAGAATGACTACAAAATGACACAACTCAAGAATGCTGTTCGAAAAGCCCGAACTTGGTTTCGAAGATGATTTCGAACCTGAAGCTGACGTTTCAGCCCAAGTTGAGTAGTGCACGCATCGCTATAAACCATCCCCCTTGCCATCGGGTGCTGTCAAAAGCGGCCAATCGAAAACATAGGCAAAAAAGATGGCAATCTTCAGCTCCTTGGCACGTTCCGGCCAGTTTTCGGCTCGTTTGGGGGCTATTTTAGCGAATCCGGCTCTGCTACAGGCAAGCAAAAATGGTAAGTATTCTAGGTTACACCCAATCCCCATCGAAAAACATTTCACGGACGTGAAACACCCGTCGGCTGGCATGCTGCGCATCGGATTGGTGTGTTATGCAACTTCAAAACAAATGAATTATTGTGCCGTCTTGCGTTTGTTGTAGCCCTCACCACCGGTACGCGCTCGATGTCCGGAGGCCATGGCCCAAAGAACTTCACCATCACGCCGTCTCGGTTCCAATGGCACAAGTTCAAGGATATGTTCCACTACTACGTCATGATCGGTCTGATTCCCGTCGGAGCGGTTGTTTTCTACGCGAACGTGTTCGTCGGTCCGGCTACGCTGACCGAAACGCCGGAAGACTACACTCCGAAGCACTGGGAATACCATCGGCATCCGATCACGCGCTTCATCGCCCGCTACATTCTGCCTAACCCGCAGCAAGAGTACGAGAAAATACTGCACCACATTTATGAGGAAAACGAGAAGGCGCAGATCCGCGCCCTGGAGAAAAACGTGCGTGAGAAGATGGCGGAACGTAGCGACTACCAGTCGTACTATTACCGCCCAGCCATCGGAAAGTATCACCGGGTGGCGAAGGAGGCGGCCGAAGAGCTGGAGGCGCTCCGTGGTGATTAATGTGGGCGTTACCGTAACGACTTTGTAGAGAATATGTTGTCTAAATAGACGTAAAGGGTGCTGCAGCGAAGCAAACGATGGCATATTTTTATTCCTGTTTAGAACAAGCTTACATATCAAATGAATTACGAACTAATATGTTGGTAGCGATTACGTGGGAATGAAGCCAGACTTTTTAGCGCGTGATAGTGACGTACAACGGGTTTTCACCCTATCCCCACGCTTGAGTTTTGGCGTAATGCAAAATTAGCTTGCCATTGGTGCCGTAACATTCGTATAAATTCTTGATGATCTGATCCGGCGACGGTGCAAATGTTTGATTGATGTACAGGAACTGTAAGTAAAAGAACATTATGAATTCCTGCATTGGCTAGCATCGTGTACCACAGGCACACGTACCAATCGTTCCTCGGGTTCCAGCTTGAGATACTTGTGTATGAACTTTACAATCGCACTGATGGGCTTCTCCTGATCGACCGACCATTTTTTCTGCTTCAGAATTGGAGCACTGCCGGTAGCGTGCAACACAATATCGACTGAAATGTATGGTGCAATAGGAATTAATAACGATGAGCTATGAAACACTTCAGATTGGGGAGCAGGCACATACTTTTCTTTGTTTCCTGTTTTTCTACCTTCTGTCCGGCTAGGGACAGATTTTCAACATTCGTCGCCAGCTCTTTGTCGTTGGAATTATCAATCCCAGTGGTTTCTGTTTCTTCAGCCATGACGGTGCGTAGATTATTCTGTATGTATTACCTTTTCTATCTAAACGTTATCGTATTCTCCTTGCAGCACGACGATGCTCGCGAATGTTGCAAAAGTGCTTTTGTTTACATTTTGCTTCATATTTTGCAGGTGGCTGGCAACACTGCCTTCAAACCACCTTGACAGCAATGACACATCACTGAACAATAACAATAAACGTGAATCAAAAGCACGTTTGCACGTTGCGCGCCGATGTTTCTGTGTAGTTTCATGTAATTTTTTACGAAAATGAGTAGGAAAATTAATCTTTTCAATGAATCCGACCAGGAAGACACGGAGGAGGTGGAATTTCGGACCAATCGCGATTACGCCAAACATTATGACGAGTTCCGGAAGAAGGAGATACTCGGTCAACGTAAGTCATATCTCTCGTGTTGGTTCCGGCATCAAGTCATATCTGTTTTGCTTTCCAGTGAAAAACCTCAAGGAAGAATTGGGCTCGGAATCGGATTCGAGTGACGACGAAACGACCGACGATGAGATTGTCGATCCAGAATTCGATAAGGAGTTTTTCCGCACACTTGCATTCCTGAAGCGAAAGGACAAGAGCAAGTACACCGAGAAGCCTACGTTTTTCGAAAATGTGAAACCCATCGAGGAAGTAGCGTTAACGAAACGCCACCACAAAGAAAAGCCTATGACGGTGAAAGATTACGAGCGTAAGGTAATGCTGGAGCGGGGCGGTGTGTTCGAAGATGAGGAGGAAAACGGTAACCATGGTGTTCCGCGTGCCGAATCCCCGACGCTGGTGGAGGAGGAGCGAAAAATTAAAGACGAAATTAAGCAAGCACTTAGCAAACTAGGCGATGATGATAGCGACGAGGACGACGCGAAACCGGCTAAGGGTGGTGGGTTGCTGAAGGAGCGTGTAAAGAGCGCGGCCGAAGTGGAAAAAGAGCAGTCGGACTACATACAGTGGTTGGCTGATAAGAAAGCCATGGAACCGCCAAGCGAAGAAGTGAAAGTTCTGGAACCGTTGAAACACTTTTGGAGCAATGAAAAGCTCTCCAAAGAGGATGCCTTCCTTAAGGATTACATCTTAAACAAGCGGTTCGTGCAGGCGAGCGGTGAAGTGCCGACGTATGACGAGATAGTTGCCACCTCGGAGGACGAAGAGGAGCTGGAGAAGCAGGAAGAGTACGAACGCAAGTACAACTTCCGCTTCGAGGAACCGGACACGGATTTTATCAAACAATATCCCCGCTCCGTGGATGACTCGGTGCGCGTCGAGCACAACAAACGCAGGGAGCAGCGACAGGCGTTGAAGGAGCGCAAGCAGAGGGAGAAAGAACAACAGCGACGTGAACTGGAGGAGCTGAAGGCAGTAAAGTTGCGAGAAATTCGCGAGAAAATCCAACGCCTTAAGGAGATCGCGGCAACGGACAGTCTGGCCATGAACGAGGACGATCTCGAGTCGGAGTTTGACCCGGACGAACACGATCGGCGCATGCAGCAGATGTTTAACGATGAGTACTACGGCATAGATGAGGGCGACCAGAAACCCGAGTTCCCCGAGCTGGACGAGGAGCTGGGAATTGAGAATTACGACGTGGAGCGCGTAAACGACGAAACGATTGACGATGTGCCGCACTGTGAGGACGATGATTTCGTGATGGACTGCGATTATGATCCGACGGCCAAGAGTGCGAAGGAAACGCACCAACAGGAACTGCTCGAGGCGACACGTGCGGGAAAAAAGAAAGGCCGCCGGCAGTCAAAGTTTCGCGAGATGCTGAAAGCAGAGAAACCCCTTTTCGACCCGGAGGACGAGAAAACGTACGGGGAGTATATCGACGAGTACTACAAGCTCGACTACGAGGACATGATTGGAGACATACCGTGCCGATTCCGGTACGTCGAAACGGTACCGAATGATTTTGGCCTAACGATCGAGGAAATCCTGAAAGCAAACACCCGGGACCTGAACAAGTGGGCGAGCGTAAAGAAAACGGTTCAGTTGCGCCCGAAGCACGTGGAACAGAACGAGGTAGCGATGTATCGGCGACGGGCAGCAAACGAGGCCATGAAGCGCAAACTGTTGCCCAGTTTGTTCGTCGAAGAGGACGAAGACGAGGAGGTGGACGAAGATATCCGACAACAAAAGGAGAAACTTGCGACCGCAGCGCCGACAATGGAATTGACAGAAAGTCGCGTAGAAAGTGTTAAAAAATCTAAAAAGAATGGTGGCTTCAAGGAAGAACCAGTAGCAGAAGGTGTAGAAGAGCACGGAGAGGCTACAAAACATACTACTGAAGATAAAACTACGAAAAAGAAAAAGAAGAAAATTAAAAAGGACGTTTCTGATGATGTTGCTACGCAACCAGATTCAAATAACATACCAACCACTAAGAGCAATGTAACGAGGAATAACAAAAACCATGCGAAAAAGCTAGAGAGACAGACAACCGGCACCCACAGTGATGCTAAACATCCGCAAAAACAAAAATGGGGCCAGTCGATCGAAAACGGTCAGTCGCCCAACAAGCCACATAAACGTTTGGGCCCGCAGAACGGACGTAGAGGTTTCAAGGGCCGCCAGAACGGTGACACCGGTGCGCAAAGCCGAGGCGGCGCAAACAAGGTGGAAAGTGCGTCGGATCAGCGTTTGCGAGCGTTTGGTTTGAACCCGACCAAGTTCCACAATAAGCAGGTTTACAGAAACCAAGGGCAGCGTAAGTTTCACCAGAATCGCACTGATGCTGCACCGGCGAATAAACGGATCAAATTCGAGTGATTAGATTGCCGCAATGTTAGTAGGAAAATCGATTGTAATTCCTTTTAATAAAATAATGTGTACGAAAAAGAGACAATCCGGAGATGGATTCTTAAATTACATATACTGGACGTTTGAAATGCCCGCACCACAAAAAATATCTTAACTGAAATATTCACTCTCACATTGCAAATTGCAAATGGATTGCAACTACTCAAATTCGTGGTGGAGCTGCTGGGAACAAACTCAACTACGATCTTTCGATCGTTTGATGTAACCGCACTGCAGAAGAATACCGGCACGTTGGCGTCACTCTGCGGGTGATTGCACACATATAGTTGGTGGAAAACTAGGGAGGCTGTGCTTCGTAAAGTGTTGTGTAGTTTTATAACATGGAAATTAAGCCAACAGTGGAACGCCGCAACCTAGGACGATACTAGTAATCTTTACGATTACCAGAATTACGTGTACCTGAAGGTAAGGGATTTAGTTAAACTTACACATCGTTAAGATTGATGGTGTGGGGCGAACGGACACAACGGACTCAATATTTGCAAAAACGATCAATCGATCGCTTCGTGTCTGAAACCTAAGTTTCATTTGGTGATTGTGTTAAATTGGCCAGCAAGTATAGGTTGCTGAAGTATAATTCATAAATTGGGAAATGTTGACAACTAAAAATAACATGAAAAAGTTATCAAAACCAAAATCGTGGAAATTTGCATGAGTCATTGTCAAATACATAATGCCCCAACCAGCAGCTAACCTTCAAATTTAGAAATCCCAAGCAAAAGTGATCGAGTTGCGCACATTGCTCGAAAATTCCTTCGCTGCTTTGCCTCTGGAAATTGCTCGAATTAGCTACTAGATGGCGCGACGCATTGTTTACATATGTTATAAGGATCAAAATTGTCACATCGGTTCAACAAAAACAACCTTTATGTGAAAAATATTGAAGAAAAAAATCATTTGCAAAGGTCTACTTAGAAATCAAATTTGATTCATATGTTTTAATTAGCTAATATCGAATACATGTATTGTCATTTTTTGAATATTTTCTAAACAAAAAAGCTTTTGAGATCATTTTTACCTTCTTTTAACCCGAGTGTTGCGGCATTGACCGCGGGTATCTTGTGTACGTATGTGTGGTAAGTTTGATTAGTGAATACCAGATACCCACCAGGGTGACCGATTCAGCCAGCAACATCGAATGATGTTGGAATGACTTTTAGCGACTTAGACCGTCTTCGTCATCTTTCGTCTCTGGAGAAATTTGCATGCTGTTATCTTTTTCATTAGCATTCCTTTTTAGCAACGTCAAAACCGGTTCTCTTGAATCGATGAACGTTTTTTTTAAATGTTTGCTATTATGTTTATGTTTCGAGTACTATCGGTTTTTGTTTCAAACGTAGAGACACTGTTGTTCATCAATATGTTCAATACATATCTCATGTTTTATGTACTGCTTTGTTCAACTCACATCTTGACGAATATCAAATTATCTATATAATATAATTTAATAAATCACGCAACATATCAATAAAGTGGTATTCTCCATTTAAATTTTGAAATCACACGTATATAAAATTACAGGAAAACAATTTCTATTATTTACGCCGATGAAATCACACCTCTTAGGAGAGATTTCACAGTTTGTTCCGGTGTCGGAGAAAGTCCAATTATTATATACGGGTGTGCACTTTCTCTCTTTCTGTTGTCTGTTTTATTTGAGCTTCAGGCCTAAGGTAGACAAAAAACATAACACATTCTAAGCTAGATTCATTTTCATTTCCACATTGTAAAAAAATAAGAAACAAATGTTAATGAAAAAGTTGGTAATTGAGATTTTTGTTTGTCCGATAAACCGCAAATTAAGAAGTTTTTTTCGATCACTCTGTATTCATCATTAAAGTATTTGTTCCAAATTCGTTTTACTTGCGCGGCAGTCTGTATGCTTATATTTGAGACTATCGACGAGCAATAAACTCAAACGATACTGCCTTAGTCATTTTTCGTACATTTTGAGTTTTTCGTTCATGAGTCATTTTTTCGGATACTCCATACAAACTAGGTATGGATTTTGACAAATTTTGTATTGGCCTTCTTGGATGATGACTCTTTATGGACCGGTTTTTGGTGAAAAAGCAGGTCCAGCGACACAAGGCCAAAGTGAGTTCCATACGAATAAAACAAATATGATTGCGTCAAAATAATAATACCACCCGGATTTGTCGAACAGTGGTGGGCAATGCGGATGACATATCCCCAGATGACTCGTGCCAGATGGAGCCGGTTAAATTACCACCCGATCCGAGTTTCCATTTTGGCTCCCATAAATCGTACTTCCAAGCAAGAAGCCTTCCAAGTGATCTGTAACTGGGTGCAAAGCGCAATATAAAAAAAATATGCTCAACCAAAAAGGTCGCTGTTGCAAACGAGACCGATTTCAACGTTCTCACGGTCTCCAACAGGCAACCATCCCAGCATCCGGCGGTGGTGCAAACAGTATGGTGGCGTAACCCACTCGTTGCGCTCCAGATCCTTCCGCGGGTGGCTTTTGTGTCAAGCCCTACCGATCTTTGTCTTTCGTCTGTTCGTTCGTTGCCGGGAGGTTGTATCCACTGGGTAGCCTTCTTGTTTTAATGCTCTTTAGCTTCGGTTTTTGCACTGCTGGATGAAATTCCACGTTGGTCGGATAATTCGCTCCTTGTTCGGGGCTCGCACAGCCCTTAGGTGCACGATTCGACGGGTGGAGCGATTGCATAAAAGGTCAAAGGCGAGTTTTTCATCCAGGAAGAGCTGCAATAACTATCGCGAAATTTGAGAACTTTTATAACAAGTATGCTGATTATGCATACGAAAAAGAGCTTTTGTCTTCCAATCAGACTATTGTTCTATTTGACAACCGATGCTGTGTCGTCGGTAGTCCTTGTTTCATCCAAAACACCCCGAATCGTCCCACAGATCAAGCAGTTTTGTCTTGAAATGTGTGGTCTGTGCGGACTTCCCTTTCTGCCAGGGCCAACGCCAACGTTTCTGACCTGCCGACTGTTATTATTTCTCCTGCAATTGACTTTTCCCGTGTCTTCCCGCGCTCCTGCGAACATCAGGACCTCCGTGTAGCGGTCGATTACCATTTTCTGGTTGGCTCGGGCCCTTCTCCGTTCCGTTGGTCGATTCTCCCGCGGGGTCTCTTGTTACATCTTTAACCCTTTTCACGAATGGAGTCCCTCAGACATCGTCGGTATGGGAGCACGGCGAAGACGGCGCGCCCAAAGAAGACACCGTCGGTGGCTGTTGCTTTGTGTTTGACTTTAACCGTAGACGAATGGCTTGGAGCGAAGGGCTGGTGCTACGTCTACAGCATAACAGAAAGGAAAGCATCCAACGCTTTCCGCACACGCAGTTCTCCTTGGTTTATTTCAGACCAAGGCATCGATCGGCAAAAGCCTAAAGTCGCCCACAACGTCTGGAAAATGTCGGTTCGGATTGGATTGGAAGTGTACGCGAGAGTCGCGTCTGTGGAATATTTCAAGGTTTGTGAGTAATAAGGAAATTTATTATTGGTAGTGTTTTTATGCTCCCACTTTTATGGCTAGATAATTGGATACTTTTAAAAATCGTAAAAAGGAAAACAAGAGCTGGTTTCGCTAGTCGACGGCAGATGGCGCTATCCAATTAA
>JXXA01000901.1:0-15365 GCA_000956255.1 Anopheles punctulatus | reverse complement strand
AACATGATAGTATGAGAAGCAAATTGCAGGTCGTAAGTCACAAACAACACAACTGGCCATCACTGGAGAGTTTTCGTTTTTCGTTTGTTTTTTTTTTTTTTTTTGAGTGATGGAAGAACCACCAAAATGCATGAAATAGAAAGGGGAGGCACGTTCAGCTTTGTAAGGGTTGGTACAAAATTGTTTGGTGTTTTTTTTTTTTTGTTGACCATTTAGGAGACGCAATTCGTGTCCCAAAAGTTGCATTGGTTCGATTCAGTTCTAATACTAATAAAATAGTAGAGTTGCATGCATGTTAGAGCTCTACAAGGAATGCCAAGTACCAAGCGAAGTTTGTTTAGTGTTCGTTTGTGGCGGGAAAGGTAATAGAAGAAAAAATAACTACAAGTGCTTAGGGAAAAATCATAATTAAAAAGGAAGGGTAAGGCAAGCTATTCGAAGAAATATACAGAAGATAAAATGCAGTGCTTTGCAGAAATTGAAAGCAAAAGTTGTGCAACATATTTGCAGTACGGGCCGAGGAGATGTTAGATATCGTAAGTCGAAAAAGGGTGCCAAGTCGGACGTATGGTGCTGGACAAGCATATTCGTTTGTGGTTCCGAAAATATGCTGCCCACAAACGTAACCAGAAGGTCAATTTAATCTGCAACTCCAAATTAATTCATCATTCGTGTGTTAAAATGCCAATAAACTACCATTTTTGGCCATTACTCTCAAAATCAGTTAGGACTGAACTATTCAACATGATAGTATGAGAAGCAAATTGCAGGTCGTAAGTCACAAACAACACAACTGGCCATCACTGGAGAGTTTTCGTTTTTCGTTTGTTTTTTTTTTTTTTGTTGAGTGATGGAAGAACCACCAAAATGCATGAAATAGAAAGGGGAGGCACGTTCAGCTTTGTAAGGGTTGGTACAAAATTGTTTGGTGTTTTTTTTTTTTTGTTGACCATTTAGGAGACGCAATTCGTGTCCCAAAAGTTGCATTGGTTCGATTCAGTTCTAATACTAATAAAATAGTAGAGTTGCATGCATGTTAGAGCTCTACAAGGAATGCCAAGTACCAAGCGAAGTTTGTTTAGTGTTCGTTTGTGGCGGGAAAGGTAATAGAAGAAAAAATAACTACAAGTGCTTAGGGAAAAATCATAATTAAAAAGGAAGGGTAAGGCAAGCTATTCGAAGAAATATACAGAAGATAAAATGCAGTGCTTTGCAGAAATTGAAAGCAAAAGTTGTGCAACATATTTGCAGTACGGGCCGAGGAGATGTTAGATATCGTAAGTCGAAAAAGAGTGCCAAGTCGGACGTATGGTGCTGGACAAGCATATTCGTTTGTGGTTCCGAAAATATGCTGCCCACAAACGTAACCAGAAGGTCAATTTAATCTGCAACTCCAAATTAATTCATCATTCGTGTGTTAAAATGCCAATAAACTACCATTTTTGGCCATTACTCTCAAAATCAGTTAGGACTGAACTATTCAACATGATAGTATGAGAAGCAAATTGCAGGTCGTAAGTCACTTAATTAAACAACATTTTAAAAGTCAATTTCATGCTGGTCGAGGAAAACGGTGTAAACGGGAATGATTCTATTGATTTTGAAGCACTATTTTTCGTACGAATACAAAAGCAATGATCTTTTCGTAAGCAAAAGTGTCTACCATTCATTAATGGTCCTGCTCTAATACGCGCACGATGGTCTTGTTGGGAAAGCGTTTGTAAAATTATTACCGCGAAAAACTGCGCAAGGAAGGAGCGAACCAGCTGCGGCAACGTATTGTCCACCGTGTCGACGTCTTTCGAGAATCGGTTCAGCACGCGACCCAGCGGTGTGGTATCGAACAGGGACATCGGCCAACGGAGCACGTACGACAGCAGCAATTCGTGCATCGCTTTGGCCGCGTACAGCGCACCGAGTGCGAACGTAAGGGAAGCGACAAAATTGGCCAGCACTGGAGGAAAGTTGGATTAGTATAAGGGTTAACATTAGTAGCAGCAAAGTAGTGTGAGGACGGGCGAGTGTAGGGATTAAATTAAATTAAATATAACAACAACTATAGGGAACAAAACCATACAGAGTGAAGTGAGAAAGTGTAAGCAGGTGTGCCAATAATATAAGCAATGTTATATTTGTTGGTAAAGTAAAGTGTTAATAATTCGAAAGGTTAAGTAAGGATTGGTTACAGAAAGAAGAAACATTATAGACCAAAGCGTTGTTGAATAAGAAAACTAATAGGATAGAAGTCATGCCTAATGTGTATCATCGAGATTGATTTTGGAATTGAATGCAGCCTTCGGCAGACGGGCATGTCGCACGAGCTGGTGCTGAAATGGGATGTGGGGGGCGTGGGGATCAAAACGATAGGTTGGCGAACCAATATGGTGCCAACCTGTGACGGAAGATAACCTAAAAGTCATGGGTGCTTTGTGTTCGGAGCCCGTATGCTGTAAAATGTTGTGTTGTGTCACATTGGCGTGTTTATGAGCAGCTGCAGAAAGATAACCCCACTGAGCCTTCCTACCTTGACCGGCACCGAACGCGCCGTAAACGCCGAGATACATGTCCCGCACGCTGGTATCATTTTCCGCTGATTCGTCCGTCGACCAGCGCGACAGCCAGAGGTTTGAGCCAATTGAGAAGCCTTGGAAGATCATGTTCAGAATGACGGTTGCTACCGAGAGTGTCAGGCCGATGCTCTTGAGGTAATGCTTGTAAACGTCCCATTTGACCTAAAATTTACGAGAATGTTCGTTTTTTACAATCAGTGAATATAAATATATAAAAATTATAATCAATAAGATGTTACAATACTTACACTGCCAGTTTCCGATTTTTCCTGCTCGATAAGCTTCGTTTTCGGAACGTCTGGTACTTTCTCCGACGTTCGCCGGCGCAAGCTTGTGTTACTATCCGTGGTCGAGTTTTGTCTTGATATATCCTTTACCGAACTAAAAAGATAGAACGGAGCGTAAGAATATGCGATCGAGCAATCCCCCCATGCTTTTGTTGCCCGTTGCCATTACCCCGTCTCAGAGGTGCTTTCACTGCGCGAACGTTTGCTGTTCGAACGCTTTAGTTGACTCAGCAGCTCCTCGCCGCCGACACTGTTCTCCAACTGCTGCTTGATTTCGTCCAAATTTTCCTCTTCCTCGTTCACCTCCTGCAGATGCTGGATGAGGAATTCCGCGAACGCGCCCTTCTTATCCATCAACTGCTGGTACGTACCGCTCTCCGAAACTTCGCCCTCGCGCAACACGTAGATCTTGTCCGTGTTTGGCAGATAAGTAATGCCGTGCGTCACCAGTACGCGCGTCTTCTTCGCCAGCAGTCCACTCGGACCGATCACCTGTTCGAAGATATGCTTGCCCACGTGCGAATCGACGGCACTGAGCGGATCGTCCAGGAAGTACACATCGGCATCGTTGTACACCGCACGGGCCAGCGAAACCCGCTGCTTCTGACCGCCGGACAAATTAATTCCCTTCTCACCGATCTCGGTCATGTCGCCACCGGGCAACATTTCGATATCCGGCTTCAGGGCACACGCTTCGATGACGCGATTATACCGTCGCTGATCCATCGGTTTGCCGAAGAGAATGTTGTCCTTCAATGTGGCGTTCTGAATCCATGCCTGCTGGCTAACGTACGCGATACGCCCAAGCGTATTAACGCGACCCGATATCTTGTCCATTTCGCCGAGGAACGCGGACAGCAGCGAACTCTTACCCGAACCGACCGTTCCTACCACGGCCACAATTTGGTTTTTCTCGACGCGGATGTTAATGTTTCGTAGGGTCGTTTCCTCACCACCCCAGGAAAAGACACCGTTTTCAATCACCAGCGGAGCAGCTGTGAAATGATGATTAAATAAAGACAAAATATATTTTCATATTTTCACTGCAGAATTTACACTGAAGGCAAATACTTCACCGATACATACATTCCTTTTCGTCGTGCTGCACATTGTCCGGATCGAGCTCTTCCTGATTCAGGAAAGTGTTGATGCGTTTCACGGAAACGCTAGTCTATTTGGTACGGAAAGCAGAAACGCAAAGTGCTGAATCGATTTTCTCTGCATGATAATGATAATTCTATTGAATGTTAATCATGGCTACACATAAACACCACATTCGTTTAAATCATTTCAAAACTAACATAATTAACCGAACTTTGTATTAATTGTTACATAGAATCTGGCAATTTAGTTGCAGAGAGAACAGAAATTATTGATAGTAATTAAATTAAAATTAGAATAATTTAACATGCAAAACAAGGAAAGCAAAACCACGGCATAAAAGTGTTTTGAAGTTTTTTTTTTGCTGTGGTCAGCCTGAATTAATTTACAAACTATGATTTTTCATTTCTAACACATTTTCACATCGAGCATTAACAAACACATTTTTTTTAGCACGAACAGATAAAAATCAAATCAATGCACTACTTACTTGCACCATATTGGAGATGAGCATGGGCAACATGGACAAGGGAAACCGTAGGATGTTGAAAAGCGACAGTGAAACGAAAGCAGTGCTTGCATCCAGTACGTTATTCTCATCCACCAGGACGTAGGTGGCAAAAGTGACCAACGACACCTGTTTGTGTTTGTGTTATGCGGTGCACATCGACAACACCGCCATTCGTGAGGCATGAGACGGAATGAGTGTTCGGGTTGTGTAAGTGCGGTAATAAACCGATGAGATGGCCACGAAATGTTAAAAAATTGTGGTTATGCATATTTGGGCGCATACGGCGGGGTATCGAAGGAATGGGTTTTACATGTTGGTGTGTTAAATGCATGGAAAGAGAAAAATAAATTTAAAAGAAAACGAAACAAACAGATGAAGAAAAGAAGAGAACGAAAGAGAGAAGATCATTATTACAAACGTTGCCAGAAGTGCTCACACCGATGCTGTTGTTGTGCACAACGTTTATGATGGTCATTGTGCCGTGGAAACGAAATCAAACTGTGTGCCGTCTACACCATGAGAGTGACGAAGTTTGGTAAGGTTCCGAAGATGTTTCTATTTTCAACAGGAAGATGTATGCGTATTTTTGTTTTTGTTTTTTTTTGCAAGAAGTTTTACAGTTGAAGTTGTTAGAATCATTAGAAACAGACTACGAAAGCAAACAGAGCGTATTCTACGGGCAAACACCAAAAAAATCGGATTGGCACGGAGCGGTGACGTCGATGTTACCTGTATGGCGTAAACGATTAGCACAGGTAGCAGGACGAGCGGCATACGCAGAATATCGAACAAGGTGATGCACACAAATGCTTTCACCGGTGTCAGGACATGAGAATCGTCAGAAAGGACGTACGTAGCGAAGGAAATTATAGAAACCTTGGAGAATGCAATCGAAAAATTGACTCTTTAATTGAATACGCTTTCGAAAAGTATCGGCCACGGTTAAGGTAAACACACACACACCCAAACCATCATCATTGCACAGTTCTAGGTTGAAACGAGGATACTTTACCAAAAACGGTGCACACGACCAGATGAACGACGTTCCGGCATTAAGATAGGCGGCCGACTTGAGTACCTTCACTTCCTTGTCACGAATTTTAAGTATCTGTTGTTCGAAGCTTGGTTCCCAGGCGTATAATTTAAGTACCTAAAAACATAGTAAGCATTGATTCGTATTCGCAGAAAATCACATTACACACCAAACGTACCTTAATCCCACTCAGCACCTCGTTCATCAGCTTCACGCGCTCGTCCTTGTTTTTCATTTGCTTAATTTGCAGCGTTTTGATCATGTTGGCGATCACACCGTTCACCGGAATCAGTATGATCATCACGGCCAAGCCAGCCAGCACCGAGGGTCCCAAAATTTGCCACAAAAAGTACAACGCCAGTCCGATCTGCAACGGTGCGCTCCAGATCATGTTGATGTACGTGGTCAGATCCATGAAGCGTTGCGCGTCCACCGCCATAAGATTCACGATCTCGCCCACGGTCGAGCCCTTTCTCGCACTGTTCGAGATGATGAGTGCCTTACGGTAGATGGCACTAATCAGAGCCGTCCGGATGCGAAGTCCCACGAAAAACATTCGATTAAAGTACTGACCCAACAGGAGGGTTTGCGTGCCGGCCACTATAAAGAGCGTAATCGCGTACATCAGACCTTTCCACATTGGCTCCTCGCCACCAACGAAGTTGATGATGAGCTTCAGGATCTGGGGCGACGCGAACGTGAGTAAATCCTGTCCGAGCTTCAGGAATGATCCGAGCAGGAAGGTGCCACCGAACGTTTTTACCAGCGCCGGTAGAATCGAGGCAATATTCTTCGTTTTCGTCGTCCGGAAATCCACCCGAGCTGCGTTTGCGCCCATCTTCTTGAATGTAACGTCGTTGCTCGTCTCGCGCTTCTGGTACGTCTTTTCGAGCGTTTTGTTCCAGTGGTGCAAAAAAGCGGGCGATACCTCCTTCGACGAGTCTTCCGGCTTCATCTTCCACAAGTCGTCGACTTCCAACGGCTTTCGGAAACCAATCCAAGCCAATCGGTCGAACCAAGCGAAGAAGATGCGCGAGGGAAAACTGGCCGACAGTTCCGGACAGTCCTTGTCGGTGATTTCATACTTCGACTGGCGCGGCGGCTTGTCGATGAAGAAATTGAGCAAAAACATGAGACACGTCATGGAGAAAAACGCCAAAAAGCTTGCAAACTGATAGGTGGCCCACGAATCCTCGACGACACGTGCCTCGTTCGCACGAATCTCGGTACGTGTGCGCGGTATACTGCAGACGGCCAACAGGAACCAGAACAGGAACAGCAGGCCCGAAGTGCGCATGCCATAATGCTTGTTGAGATACACCAGGATGCCGGCAAAAATCTGCGAACGGATTATAAAAATAGACATGGTTATTAAACCGGCATGAAATATTACCGAATCTCCCGTATCGAACACACTTACAAAGGTGGCGATTTTAATGACCGGCGTGTAGTAGTACAACGGAGCCGATACTCCATCGGTTGAAATTGCTTTGGCGAGATCGACAACCGTCAGCACGATCAGTAGGCCGGTGAGCAGCAGTTTAGATACGTTGACGAAGCTCCACGGTACATCTTTGTCGGCGCTCTTGCGCAAATAGAACAATTCCAGGAAGGAAAACACCCACAGGAAGGCGCAAGGGGCCCACACGAGTACGGTCTGCTGGAAGCAGGGCGTCAGATCTGGATCATCCGTGTACCAGGTGAGATTTAAATCCTGTTGCCGAAAGAAAGCCAGAACTTATTAGTGCCGGACGCTGACGCGATGTAAACAAACCGGTTTCGTTGATCGCACCGGCCAATCGTCTTCTAGCGAAACCGTCTTCTTCTCTTCTGCTCTTCACGTCGTAGCGAAAGTGCTGCGATCGTAACATAATTGCACTGATTTTTTGGGCACTGTTTATAATTATCCGGTGTGTCCGATGGATCGATCGTATTCACAAACGTTTCATGAACCGAAAATGGCCACATGATTCATGTGCTTATCTATATTACACTGCTTTACTCACCCAAAATCGGGAGCCACAGAAATCATCCATCGGATGAGTCTCCATTTTTGCTTAAAAAAGCGAGAACCGGTAGTTGCAGTGAGGTCACGGTGTTTGACAGTATATTGGTATATCTATTTCTATTTCTGGAAACAAGAACACGCAATTAGCAATTAGTTTAGGAATTGCATTGATGGCATAAATTACAGCAAGTAAATAGAGAATAAAACTACTCATTATAAAAATTTTAGGAAAAAAAAACTTCACAATTTGAATGTATGGAGCACACTGTGCGTACAGTTCGTTTGACGTTTCTGAACAAACGTCATCGTGACACCCAAATAAACAAACTAAATCTATCGAACGGGCCGTGATAAGTTTGCGCTTTTTTCCTGGAAAATCTGTGCTAAAATGAGTCGATCGTCCAAAACGACACTCATCGATGGATCCGGACTCGAAAAGAGTCTGAGAATAGTCAAGGTAATCACCGCTGCCAGTTCTATTGCGCAGAAAAATAGTAACTAATTTGGTGCACTTTGCTCATTGATGTATCCCTCAGAACGAGGCCGAGGAACAGTTGGAGAGTATTCTGGCTCCAGTCGCAGAACTTGCCGAAGACATTAGCAGCGGGCGGTCCAAGATTGTTAAACCGGCTCCAGGTGAGTTAGCTTAACACAAGCAACATACTAGTTTTATGCGATGCTGCAATTATTGCCACTGTGTTGTTAAATTTTGTAAACATCCACTGGAATCACTATGCACACCTCCATCGTGAGGGTTATTACTTTTTCGTCGTTAAAACTTGCCACTGCAAGGGCACTGTTTGATGTGGTCGGACGGAATACAACAAAAAAGATTTTCACATTCAATTCGCCCACTGATAACGAAACATTTGAAAGAGGCAGCACTTTCTTAACACGTGCTTCGCAGATAACCGGCTACCATGAGAATCGTATCGTTGCTAGATGCCAAATTTCATTTGCATTTAGTTTTGTTTCACAACATTTCGAAACGCTTCCGCAAACTTCACCAGCTATCATTAACCCACATTATGAAGATTGATGAGCATTTCTGTGTATGTGATTAAGTGCAAGTTGGTGTTTGCTTGGCCCATGCTGGCAAGTTTATTCACCCGTCGGTGTCGTCGGTTCAGTAAATCCAGGGAAATAATCATTGTTTGATTTACCCTAACGTAACACACAAAACTACTCTTCAAGTGCGCGCGCTTATCATCCACACACACCTAAGGGTGGGAATGATAATTTGACTTGCGTAATAAAATGCTAACAATAACAACAGGATGAACATTTGTAGACCAGTGGCAAATAATATGAAAAAGCCGGTCGTGTTCTCTTTTGCGAGGCCTTTTGCTTATCTAGTAGATTCTCTCCTTGCTACAGAACCTTCCAGTGGGACAGGAATATGATATCTGTCTGTATAAATCAATAAGGATGATACTCGTTACCCATTTCCTGGTGGCTCTCAGTGCTTGAAATGGAAAAATTAAATACTAACAGCCGCGTTGACCGCAAGGAGACATAAAACAAACTCATCTGGCCCTCCGCCGAAGGAAACAGCGGCCATCGTCGATTGTGGCTCATGTCGCATGACGAACAATGTATAAGGAAGCGAAAACAATGCCGCATTCGACTCTATCGCTTACAATTCGCGTCCAACAGCTGATAATTGCTGGAAGTGTTCTTATCTCGACGCACGCCATCGCGACATGTGCTACAAAAATAGCGAAATGGCCATCCGTTCTCGGCAGAGTTTGTGAACGATGGGTTTTGTTTGCACTAAAACTTTAAAATAAAGTACATTACATCATCCGTTATACCTCCAAGAGGTTGGAGAATTGAAATAATCATTGGACAATCACATCCAGCAATGAAAACCATCAGCATGCGTGCACAGTTCACGCGAAGAAACCCCCCACACACATGCTTCAGAGGAACAAGCAGAAACTAATGATCATGATCTTCTCCCGAACGACGAGAAGCCGTAGCGATTTTTCTGCCAGTCATCGTGTGTCGCGATCATCTCTTAAGGCACTTTTTTCAGTTTTGGGCAAAAATGTGTGAGAATCGAACGGATTCTTAGCTCGCCACACTAGGATATTATGATTGTGTGTGTTCTGTTTGAATCTTCTCGCGTGTCCACTTGCAGAACAAGTTTTTGCACCCATCACTGTGAACTTAAGATGGTTCGTTTGATCTTCCGCTACATACGAAAACAATGTCGTCCTCGGTTCATAGCGACGAAACGGTTGGCGTCCTTGCCATGCGATCGTTAAAATTATATACACTCGCATACACATGCAGACCCGCCTGTTGGCCGGCGAACATATACAACCCAATGGCTACTGAGTTCAAACCAATGCGATATGCGGAACGCCCGATTTTTTCCACTTCTCTCATTTAACCATTAGCACATTTTCTTCACCCTTTTACGAACGTTACCGAGGGGGCGAGCAGGTATTGTTCCTGATCCGTCATACGTAAATTTAATAAATCACCTACAGCGAACCAGTTCCGTTCTCCTATTTAACAGGGCTGGATTGAATAATTCTGTTTATTTTGTCATGTGGCGTGTGTCACGTTCCAAATTAAGTGCTAGCGTTTTGGGGTTTTGAATTTTGGAATTTCGGTTCCATTTGTGTGTGTGTGTGTGTGTGTGTGTGTATGTTTTTTTTGTCGTCACCTGACCGGTGGGAACGTACAGATACCGGATTTGCTTTCGGTTGAAGGTTTAAATATGTCCAATTGTACAACTCTTCTCCTGTCGCGCTCACGCACAGACCCTCAGTGTTTTTTTTCTGTTTCCAACCGAACCGATGTTCACAAAAGTTGCTCGTTCGACATTTGCACACGCCATGCACAGCATACCAGCGATCATTCATCAACGGAAGATGGCACAAGATTACATTCACGTTTTATTTTTTGTTGCACTTCTAAGCCATCTTCTGAAACGTCGATGTAGAGTTAGCATCCAGCATATGCGCACGATTCAATCTCACTAATTCCTTCAATCCGCTATGCGGTCATTTAGGGCTAATTGGGCTCGGGGAACTCGTCGCTAATAGCGGCTTGGCATCGGGGAACGCACCAAACACGTTGCACAGATAAACGCAACGTCGGCAGCTATTGTCACGTGAAAAGTCCACAATTATCTCATGCTCACCAATTGTGTTTCTATTAGATAATAAATTCGTGCAGCTACCAACGACACAAATAATTTATATTCAATTCACTTTATCCCTGGCTACCACTGGGCACTTCTCACTCGACCTATTTCCATCTTATACTGGTTCTCCAAGCAAACAAAATTGAATTGGTAGCCGCAGCGGGATGAACTATGGCTACTGTGATTCCAAGCGAATTGCACAATGTTGATATTAGACAGCAGCCCCCTTTTTCCGTGTTTCGCGATTGCTTCCTCTGCCATGAATGAGTCGTTTTAAATATACACACTCACTCGTCTACCAGTTGACAACCGGTGCGGGATGAATTGCCGCTAGAACCCGGCCCGTAGGAAGTATATTTGAATTCAAGTTCAATGACACACGACAATGGGCTGCTTAAAACTCGCGCGTCGCAAGGATTCTAATTAATCATAGTGGAAGCAATTAATCAAATTGTCCTCTTCACATCACAAAGCCTTCTTCCACAGCAGGGATAAAACACGCTCGGTGGCTCTGGAATATTGCACTTTCCGTTTCACTGATAAGTTGTTAATAACTTCGAACACCCCGTCGGTAGCCCCCACACACTGAGATATGCCTGTTCGAGAATCGGTTACATCCATTTTTTTTATACCAGTGCCACCCCCAACAGCTGGACGCCCCAACCCACTCGAAAACTCACTGTAAATGTTCGTCCGGGCAACGTTAAGCGAGGGCGCGCGCGCGCGTCTTGTGTCCGCCTGGCACGTCCGTTCACGATGGACTAATGCTCACGGTTTCGTTTCGGTTCGCGATCTCGCTCGCAGCTCAAGCGCTACCGCTACCGCGCCGTAGCCATCACCGTCATCATCTACCGCACTATCTGTACCCTATAGCACCACCAACACAAATCAACGGTTGCTACGTTCGGTTGGCGGTATTTTATTTATTTTTTTCATAGACAAGACTGTCCGAACTGCGAGCTTCCGCATGTCGCGAGCGCGTTGTGCTTTTTCACACATAACTAATCAGTTTTTCCGTGACCGATATTAATTTTGTTGTGTTTTCCATTCTCAGGTTAATATCGTTGCATGTGAAACTTAATATCTAAATTTGGGGGAAACTGTTTAAAACGGCTTGCCGGTAACGACTAGGTTCGGTAGCATCATTTTCCCGCACACACAACGACATTCATTCGTCGGTGAAAGGAAGCCACCATCACACCTTCACCAATCGGCGGTGCTCATGTTACAGTCGAAGAGGGGATAGAGGGGAAGCTGTATGGCTTCCACCTGGTTGGTCGGTTGCCGCAGGCTTATCTAATTCCGACGCTTCGCACGATAACGTCATCGTTGCACTCGCGCACGAAAAGACCGGTCGGTTAGCGAAAGTGGGCGCTTCGGGATAACGTCATAGTCTGCGTCGAGTGGCCACCGCGTCTAGCTTTTGAAGCTCGATGACGGAATTTTGACCAGTCATTGTCGCCTGTGGCGCGTGGAGTTTGCGCGTTACTACGGCCTTATGCGATGAGCATGTTCGTTCGGGTTTGGTTTGGTCCGTTTGGTTGTTATGTTTTTTTTTTCTTCTAGGATTGTCAATGCTCATTGTACCGCGAACATGATCGTTTATGTTCTTGCTTGTTTTTAATAATATCACGATAGGAAACGATGTGGCAGTTCGATTGATAAAATGGTCATCAATCTTTGGATTTACGGAGGCAATTGTTTCGTGCAAATTGTGGAGAAATATTGTACAGCCTTTGCCTCAAACAGCTTCCGTTGACTCTTCTTCAAGTGTTATGTTTTCTTCTGTTACCTGTATTCATGATGATAAATGATAAATGAAATTGACATTTGCTTACGAATGTTCTCCGATCTAGCCCACCACCCCCTGACAAGAAATGAGTCACTGAATTACCGCTAAAACTACACATATTGTGTAAATGTACATATGACATGTAAAAAAGACACATGACATATGACATTGTCCAATAAGGTTATCTAGGATAGAAAGTAAAAAAAGAGTGAAAAGATAGTCAAGCAAGTAATTAGAAAAAGGATTGACCAGAGAATAAAAAAACAGCTTTGTGTTCGGGATTGAACCTATAGCATATTTATGGTATTGCTTTTTTTAGTCTTGTGAATAATTAATTAAAATAACACATATTCCGAGATGTATAATATTTTATTTTTGGTTTTGATTTTATGTAATGAATATTTGACTATTTAATTTATCTAACAACGATTTCTTTTACCAATGAACTACTATGTTTTTGGGTGGGCAAGTTTCATAGATTAACTATGTTTTTTTAGATCCCTTGTTCATAAAAATGACGGGAAAAAGTTTGTAGTTCAGTTGAGTTTTAATTTTCGTTATTCAAAAACGTGCTTTTATTATTATTAAAAATTGTTTCGAGAATGAAAAACACAAAAAATACAATGTATCACTGCTCGCTTTCCACTTTCACTCAGGATTCTGTCTCAAAGCGTTCAAGAAGGGTACGGACGAAAAGTTCTTCATCAACGTCTGCCAAACGGATGGGATCCCACCGCCCCGCGACATCACCGAGGACGAGCTGATACGCATCCTGAATGATGGTGAACCGAACGCGTTTCGCATACCTATGAGCATCACGCAGCCCCGTGAAGCACTCGACAAATCTAGCCACGGTTGTCAGGTGTGCGATATTGCGATCAACACCAAATTCTACGCCCGGATCGAAGCAGGCGGGTTGATACGCGAGTTCCTCATCACCGTGCTATTCGATGGGGTGGAGAACAAGTACGGCATCGCGCTGGATGAGAGCAACTTTCGCATACTGAAGAACAAAAAGTTCATGGATAAGCTGATCCCGCACAACATCCAGAACCGGGACGTGAAAACGGTGATCGAAAGCTACCCGAGCCAGTCGGCGGAAGATCGGGCGCTGTTGAGCGAGCTGGATAATCCGCGACCGCTGGCCGGAAGTCAGGCGAGGAAGCCGCTGATCGAGGAGATCGACGCCGGGACGGTGAAGACAGCGAAGAATGAGACGAACAGTTCGCGGAGTACTACGTCGGTGCCAGTTGGTAGTAGCGGAGGTGATAGTAGCGCAGCTTCTCCTTACGTACCCGATCCAACAAAGTTGGCCATCTCGCAGGCCGCATCGAAAAAACCGGAAAGTAAGCTGTTCCGTGAACCTCCCGCCGGCAGAGCGAAACGTTTGATCGGAGAGTTTCATCTACCGGAATGTGTACGTATAGGTCAAAGTATGTTTTGTTAATTTGCTCGTAATTTCATGCAAGATTATTTCTATGCCCATCAGATGTCATCGAGCGAAATCACCCTGGATGTTGGGGAAGACCGGATTCTGCTGGAAGCACGCAAAAAGGGGTACCTGCTGGACGTGTTTGTCGACTATCGTATCGACGAGAGCAAAGTGGAAGCCCATTTCGATACTACGACAAAGATCCTGCAAGTAACGATGCCGGTTTTGGCGGCTTGAAAATGGTTGCTCAGTTGAAATTGTGTACAGAAATTTCATGCTAATATTACACTCTTATAAATAGGTCCTGAACTGGTCCGGAGTTGGAGGAAATTCTTTCAGATAAATACCCGAAAATTGCACACGCATGTGTTTGTATGTGTCCCATGCTATTGTCATTATAATTTAGTGAAGCGATCTTAATTTTTGGTCTTTACACATTTTACACTTGCTTCAAGTTGGCCAACTTGGCGGACTCGTGCAGAAAATGGATCGTATTAACAGTGCGACTCCCCGCGACCGTTCGGCCGCCTGCCGCCCTTCCCTACACGTTTAGGTAGTGTGTACCGTACTGGGGTTTCAGTGGGCCACGCTCTTCGTTCTCGTTCAGATAGTCCTCGTACTGACCGGCCTTATGTGAGGCGTGCGAGAGCAGTTCCCGCTTCGGACGCATGATGCCTTTCACGTCGCTCATGCTAATGTCCATCTCGCGGAACGCATTCAACAGTATCACGGCCACGATCACGACGAAAAAGCCGCACAGATCGCCTATGATGTCTTCGGCGCGCATGTGTCGCCACTCCTTGAACAGAATCGCTGACGCGGTGATGACGAGCGTGGTAAAGATGACGTAGTAGATGGGCGTCACGATGCTGGTGTTGAAGATGTCGAGCGCACGGTTCAGGTAGTTCACCTGAACGCCCACAAACACGACCGTCACGATGATGAGGAAGTACGGAAGCCACATGCCGAAATCGTTCGATTTGCCCGAGAGCGTATCGCGCAGGGCAAGCCCGAGCGCTTTGCAGGACATTACCGTGAGGCTACCGATGGCGGAGCAAAGCAGAATGTACACGGCCACATGCTTGTGGCCGTACCGTGGGCCAACGCAGCAACCGATGAAGATTGACAGCGAAAGGATCAGAACGACGTACGTGATGAAGGTAGGTTCCTGCAGCATATCAATCAGTAGGCTTAGATCCTCCACTTCCCCTTCCTTCGGTGAGTGTATGACGATGATGGTCGAACCGATGATGCACAGAAAGCAGCCCAGTTTGCCGAGCAGGTTCAAGCGTTCCTTGAGGAATTTAGATGCCAGCACGGCAGCCACAATCACGCTGAGGGCGCCCAGTGGCGTCACGAGCGAGGCTGGCGCAAAGGCGTACGCGGCAAAGTTTGCAGCCTCTCCGACACCCACTGCCGAGGGGAAGAGACCGAGAGAGAGAGAGAGAGAGAGAGAGAGAGAGAGAGGAAG